>PITA01029597.1:0-17672 GCA_004023965.1 Spilogale gracilis | reverse complement strand
AAATAAATAAAATCTTTAAAAAAATTCCCATTTTAAAGAAATGTTCCCACAATTTACCAATGATTCATTTCTTTATTATTATTTATTCATATCTTTATTATTATTCTTTATATCCCCTCAAGATTAGCATCTTAATTGAGTAGCATTAGAAAGTTTATCAAGGGGTGCCTGGGTGGCTCAGTGGGTTAAAGCCTCTGCCTTCGGCTCGGGTCATGATCTCAGGGTCCTGGGATCGAGGCCCGCATTGGGCTCTCTGCTCAGCAGGGAGTCTGCTTCCTCCTCTCTCTCTGCCTGCCTCTCTGCCTGCTTGTGATCTCTCTCTGTAAAATAAGTAAATAAAATCTTTTTTAAAAAAAGTTTATCAAGTACTTTCTGATTCTCCTTTCTGGTAACTAGTAAGCATATTCTGTGGATTAGATTTCAGTTGTTAGGTTATTTGTTTAGTCATTTACCAAAATATTACCATATTAACCCCTCTGGTGTAGGGCTACCCTAGACGAATCTCTCTCTCACCCCTGAATTGTTTAGTACCTGAAAAATCTGTGGTTTTAGAATAGATGCTTGGAAGACATTGGTTTTTTTTTCAGAGACTCTTCCAACAGGGATTGGGCCCAGCATGCCCGGGCTGGAGTCAGGCGTCCAGTTCTCCATTTCTGATTTGTGGTTCTGTGTTCTTCATAACTGTCGGAGTTTGAATTTCCATATGTGGGTCATTATTTGGTTGATGCCTGCTCCCCACAGAAAATGGTACATCCCATGAAAATGAAACCAGTGGCTCTTTTGCTCCATGTTGTATCTTTGGAGCCCTGAACAGACCTGGACCACAGGAGGTGTTTGATAATTCTTCGTCAGAGAAAGAACGAGGTGGAGCCTCTTTGTCTTCCTAGCCCTCAGATGCATTAACTATTAAGTTTAAAATGTTGAAAATGGGAAACTTACGCCAATGGGCTGAGTGGAGCTTGGAGGCATGTCTGGGTTGGCCGGAAGAGTCTTGAAGGACTCTGAATTTGCATGCCTTGGCGCACCTTCGTGCCATGCCCTCATGCTCCACAAATCCGTCTCAGCCCTGACATTCCACACTGTCTTTATCTACCACATATCCCCTTGTTTGTATTATCTGCCTGGCTTCTGAAAGCATTTAAGTTTTCACCTGAAAAACTGAGATTATCCGGTTGAGCCCAACATAGGGCTTGCACTCACAGTCCTGAGTTCAAGACCTGAGCTGATTATCCAGGGTTGGCTGCTCAATTGACTGAGCCATCCAGGCGCCTCTGGGATTAAACAGTCTTGAAAAGTCCCTTCTAGTTTGAATAATCTGTGATTCTTAATTGTCTTTGCAAGGAAGCGTACTTGTCTTCCAACTGAAATAATTGTCTCATTTTAAGTTCTGCAGCGTGAGACCTCATAAATTGGTTAACCTTGACAAGTCCATGGGTTGATTGCTGAGACATATTAGCTTAGAATTCATGGAAAGAGTCACGGGAGAGTCTCTTCCGGTTCTTAATTCCTTTTGCACACATAGCCAGGACGCTCACTAACAAAATCCTGGCACGCTGATGAGAATAGCTCGCTAATTTTGACGGTCCCAAAATTCACATATTATGAGATAGCAGAGCCTATCGAGCTCATGAGAAAATATGATTTCATGAAGTTTTGTGCCTCAACAGTAGCCAAAATGAAGCTGCTTTTGTTTGGATCCTGTCTCTCAGTTCCTCAGTGTGGAACCCGAGAACACCCAATTCTAGAAGAAAACTTTTTTTCATCTCATCTGGTCCCATGCCTCTGTGAATAAATTTTGCAATACATTCTAAATAAATTCTGTCAGCAGATAAATTCCTGGAAGGCCTATGTACCCATGCAACCGTGTGTCTTGTATCTAGTAAGAGTGGAGTTGTGATAACCACTTAGATTTATTGGCAAGAAAGATGAACATACGTGCGCTCTCACTGAGGCCTTATAATAGCTAAGTGAGTAAAGGAGGGCCTGTCGTCTTCATTATTCAGAAGAGATCATTAAGGACCAAAGAGGGGAAGTGATACAACCCAAATCCAACCGCTCTTATGGAATGGTCCTGTGAATACAGTCAGCCCTTAGCTTTGATTTGCTTTTTTCCCCACACTCCTGGCTGTATCCAAGCCCTTGTGAGATTGCCTTGAAGCAGGCAGAGTCCTGGGCTTCAGCAATGCACTTCTGGGCGATGCAAGCAGGTAGGCTCAGAATACAGTGCGGACAATGAGTGAGGAGCTCCGTCCTCATGTGCTTGCTATTTTACCCCTACTAGGTGGATGACATTCTACATGAGGACTGTAACACCTGCCGTGACTAGAGGTCATGCTTGTGAGGCTCTCAGCACAGCACCCCAAATGTAGTATGGGCTCCAAGGAAAACATTGTCCTTTTTGTTGAGTTCATGAAACCAGATTCCGTTATTAAGGTGCTGATACATGTCTCCCAGCCAAAATGAAGAGCCTGAGGTGGAAAGAGTTTCAGTAATGCCGAGGTCCTCGAGCAGAGCCCAAGGCAAGCCAGCCTGGCTTTGCCAAGTGGGCCCCAGAGGGAGACTGAGTGATGGCGAGAGCCCCGCACGACTTCCGCGTGGGCTCACTGTGGGCAAGAAGGCCAAACAGAAGCCAGCTGGAAGCTCCATGATGGTCTAGTTTATTTTATTCAATGAACAGCTACAGGCCTACAGAGAAGTCCAAGGATGGACTGGTCACGTTGGAACTGAGTGTTACGCATTTAAATTACGTTAAGAAATCGTAGTGAAGGGCGCCTGGGTGGCTCAGTGAGTTAAAGCCTCTGTCTGCCTTCAGCTCAGGTCATGATCTCAGGGTCCTGGGATCGAGGCCCACATCAGGCTCTCTCTGCTCAGCAGGGAGCCTGCTTGCTCCTCTCTCTCTACCTGCCTCTCTGTCTACTTGTGATCTCTCTCTGTGTCAATAAATAAATAAAATCTTAAAAAAAAAAAAAGAAATCGTAGTGAAAATAGTTGTACTGAAAGCCGTCTGTGCTCTAAAGACAGGATGCATACTTGGAGGTCATTCTTTGCAGATTTATGGGAAATCATAGTAATATTGCTCTTGGCATTTCATTTCAACATGTAAGTCTATGCCGACCGTTGGAGTGCTCCAGCTGGGGCTCCCTGTGTGTTTTTAAAGACCCACTGCTTTCATGATGTGATTTCAACCCATCAGAAGTATTTGGAGCAAAGTGCCTTTTTTGTTTCCTCAAATGTCTGCAGAGAACTTAGGCACCGATGATGGATTTCTATTTGAAAACCATTCATTTCCAACTTGAATATTTGCTGTCCGGGCTGAGAAGCCATCAGAGGCAGAACATCATCTTAGCCTATAAATGCTTTTTGCTAATGATTTTGATATCACCTCTCAAGATGTCTTTCCAAAAACAATGGGATCGTGAGCGAGAGCAGCGGTAACAGGCCCCCTTAGCCTGCGGAGGAATGCAGTCACAGTCCCGGACACATTCTTGACAGGCATGGTGATGAGCTGATAATGGAAAAGCTTTACAATAAAAATAGATATAGTTGTTTATTTTGAAACGTGTTGTGCAGTACAAAAAAAGATAGATTATTTTTAACAACTTTATTGGGGGATCATTTACATACCCTAAAATTCACCTGCTGTACGTGTAGAGTGCAATGATGTTTAGTGAATTTACAGAGTTGTACAGCCGTGAGCACAGTCCCGATTTAGAACATTTCTCTTACCCCCCAAATTACCTGGGGGCCTACTTGCGGTCAGTCTCCCTGACCCCCCTCCCTGGGTATTCATGGACCCACTTTCTCTCTTTATAATTTTGCCATTTACATCCCTTTCATGCAGACAGGCATCTTATTTTGCCAATAATACCAATTCACTGGACATTCATCTGTGACATCGGTTTATGGCTTAGCACGAAGTTTAGAGTGCTAAAATTGTAGTTGACCCGTGCTCTCTGTCGTTGACATTGAACATCGAATCTCACTAGCGTCAGGCTAGTTCAAGTGGATTATTTTACAGCTGTTGGGTTTGGACTAACACAGAAACTGAAGGACTTAACTTTGTGTCTAGAGCTAGAATGTTCGTGTGGTAATGACCTGATTCAAACTACAGGTAGTAGTAGCAGGTTGCTACTTCTGGGATACTTCCTTGGGGGGGAGCATTCCACTGGGGGGATGAGGTGCATTATAGTAGTTCTGAAAGACAGGGCGTCTTTGCTCCATGTTAGGGGAAGGAAAAGTGAAGCCGACTCAGAGATGTTGCGTGTTTTGCCCAAGACCACACAGCGCTGCCTGGCCCAAGGTCTATGCATTTGGCTACTGTAAGGGGAGTTATTTATCGAGCAATACCATGGTAAGCAGACTGCATGGTTTGTACCTGTCCACAGCTTCCCAGCTCACAAGCCTACCTGCTTCTGCTTCCCGTTTTCTTTAGCACAAACATATCCTTGAAGCTATCCTCCCACTTGCCCTCTGGGCTTCCTGCGCACCTCCTGCCAACAAAGAAGAGAGCACGAAGGAGTTAAAGAGAAGGTGGATGCAATAGGATCAATCAGGCAGCTGTTTTGAAATGGGAGAGATGCAGACAAAGGAATATGTGAATTATGAAATAAAAGAAAACACCAGAGTACAGGAGAGAGGTAGAAGAGAAAATACGCCTCACAAGATTTGAGCAGAAGAGAGAAATTTTGGGGGCGCCTGGGTGGCTCAGTCGTTAAGCTGAGGTCATGGTCAGCTTAAGGCTCAGGTCATGATCCCGGAGGTCTGGGTTCAAGCCCCGCATCAGGCTCCCCGCTCAGCGGGAGGCTTGCTTCTCCCCTTCTCGTTCCCCCTGCTTGTGTCCCCTCTCTAGCTGTGTTTCTGTCCAATAAATAAATAAAATCTTAAAAAAAAAAAAGAGAGAAATTTCAGTTCTGTAGACGTGCCTGAGGTGGCCAGGGAGAGGGTGGTGGGTTTCAGTAGACACTCTTTTAAGGATGGAAGCCTTTGAGCAGGAAGGATTTGAATGGGTTCTTGTGCTCTGAACCTGAAAACTGATAATAGGGCTGGGCAGCCCTCAGCCCGGGAGGTCCTGCCCCCCTAGGGGACACTGAGCTGGCTGCCCGGGGGACTCTAGCTCATCTCACCAGAGAACCTCACTTGCGACATGGCTGGCTGTGTTTCCCAGAAGCCTTTGCTCTGATGCCAGCCCTGCCTGCTGCAAAGGCTTCTGGCTTCCCGGCCAAGTGGGGAGTTTGCCAGATCTGTAGCTTATTCAGCAGTGAAATGAGGTGGCACTGTTAGCTTTCTTTCTTATTGCGCACGCACCAGGAATGAAGTTTCAGTTTGAGAGAATAAAGACTAATCTTACTTTGAGGATTTGCTGGGGATTGACAAAAGGGATTTCGGAGATGATAAATTGTTTCATGCGTTTGCAGTAAGCTGTAGATTTGAGCTTCCCCTACACGTGTGGTTGAAAGTCTTCAATTTCAGTGGCCAGGTTTGGATTTTTGAATTCAAATAAGTTCCAGTGAAGATGGCGAGGTTTGTGTGTGTGAATGGCTTTGGTCAAGACACAGTTCTGAGGCAGGTGGGAATTCAGAATGTTAGTGGTACCCGTAACGTGCGCTCACACGCGAAGGATTTACAGCGGTAAAAATGCACACGAGGCCACAGGATTTTCAGAAATATCCCATAATTCATCGAGCAGGTTGCTGTTGCTTGCCTGAGTTTGTTTCACTGCAGAATCCTGAATGGCAGGCGGAACATAACAGCTAGAGAGGTGGCCCCTGGACGGGGGGGAAGCCTCGTCACCCAGGAACTTGCCAGAAAGCCGGGTGCGTAAGTCTGACCACAACCCATTGAGACGGAAACCATGCCTGAGGTCTCAGCTGTCTATATCTTAATGATCCCTTCTGGTGGTTCTTGTCTGAACAGACTGTGGTCACTTTCACCCCTATACATGCTCAAGTCCATGACCTTACTGTGATTTCTTCCCAGCACTTCGTTTTCTGAAATTCCTTCTTTGTTTCCTGTTTTTTTTGTCTTTCCAGAGGGCTTCGTGTAAGCCCACCACTGTTTGGGATCCCAGGTTCGTACCTGGCGCATGGGAGGGATACAGTAAACTGTCGCACAGGTTTCTCCCACCATCCGAAGCTAGAACATTCCTAAGGGGCAGAAAGCAAAGGCGTTGTCACCATTAATGTATATGGAATTTTTTTAGGGTATCAAATATTATTGACTACATTCCCTATGCTGTACTTTTCATCTCTGGCTTATTTATTTTATAACTGAGTTTGTACCTCCTAAGTCCCATCACCTACTTCACCCGTCCCTCACCTCCCTGGCCCCTGACAACCACCAGTTTGTTCTCACATTTGTGAGTCTGTTTCTGCTATTTGTTGTTGTTTATTTTTTGGGGGGGTGTTTTTTGTTTTTTAGATTCTGTATGTAAGTGAAACCATATGGTATTTGTGTTTCTGACTGTTTTAGCATCCTTATTTCCTTAGAAAAAAACTTGAGCCTTCCCAGACACATACAAAAATAATCTCTGTTAGGTTTTCCTGATGCCTTAGGACACATCTTGCTAATGGATGCACAACATAAATCGAGATAAAGCACACATGCTCCCAGACGGGGTTCAAAGCTCGGCAGCTGGATGCTGACATGCCAGGCACATTTCTGGGGAAGAAGCTTGAGGGGCGCTCTCACTGCCTGGGGTGCAGGCTGCTTCTCTTAAGGGCTTCTTGCAAAACAAATGTTGAACATGCTTTTTTGCTTTTTTGCCTTTGTTTCATCAAAGCCAAAATCTTCTTTGGATTTCTTTCGGCGAGCATGCAAACAGGCACTAAGGTAGGTGGGCATCAAAGGTGGAGTAGCTGGAACTTTGAGAAGCTGGCGATCTCGGGATCTCGGTGTCTGTCTCTGCAGATCTAGAGTGCAAGCTCCTGAGGGGCGGGGCTCGCTTCTCAACGTAGCAATTTCCTGAGTAAGGAAAATCGTGGAGCATCTGGCCTGGGACGCACTCAGGTGGCATTATTAGCACTTTCCATGCCTTTCCCCTGCATGTTCTCCAACCACTCAACTCTTTGCACTGAGTCTGTGCCTGATGGGAGATGAGCCTACCAATTGGGACAGAGTGTAAAGCTGAGTATTAGCAATTAGAAAACAAAACAGAACATGCCAACATTCTCTGCGTTCTGATTTGCACATTATATCAGATGGATAATAGAATTTTCTAAAATTTGAAAGAAGAAACTTCCTGTTTTTCTTCCACACTGAGATACCCCAAAGGGACCTTCTCACTTGATTGCTCTACAGTTAAAATCTCTGACATAATACAGGTTTATAATTCTCACCTGATGTACCCAATGTGCTTTGGAATTAAGATTTTTTTTTTTCCAGATTTTTGGAGCATAGCCTGCAAGGTACACATGGAATGGATTCTGTAACACCCAGAAATGAACATGGCTACATTTCTTTCATGTATGAGTATTTACCTAAATAGAGAAAATAGAAGCAACCAAAATCGTCATGTTTAATTCAGGTTGGGCTTTGTGACAAAATGAGCTCTCTGACAACCTGTAGGTCTTTTTATAGTTTTAGATTTTGAATTTTTACCTAAGGATTTATGTGCCAGTATTGCCTCTAAGAGGAATCGATGTTTACATTTATGATTTATTTTTATCTTTGAAAGCTGTATTAGTCCACAGTGAACATTGGGGGCACTTGAAAGCCTAGAGAGTTTAAATAACTTGACCAAAGTCACAGAGCTGTATACAAATGGGATCCGAACTTGAACCGAGGTCAGGTTCACTCCACACTCCCTGCTCCTTCCGCTGTAGCGCCCGGGACTCTTAGAAAGGTTAAGCTAAAGGCTATGAGGCTGGATTAGCCAGTGAGTAGTGGTAGAGGGTCAGAGAGTCTGCGACCTGGGGTAATTCCCTTGGTAAGGGGCAGAGCCCAGACCCAGAGCTCCTCAGACCTATTTCTGTGCTCTCTCATTGCCTGTATTGACTGCTGGGTTTCCAAATGTTTCTAGATTGTTCTGGGAGATCACAGTGCTTGTAGATGTAAAGGTAGGTTTTGAATAGTTCCCTTTTCTCATATCAGCTTCCAGAGTGTTCCAATCAAATGGTTTGGTTCTCTGTGTGTTTGTAATCAAATACTTAAGTGCTGGTCATGCACCTTTCCCCCCTTTCAAGCGGGGGGCTTTCTTTCCTTGGGCACAGCCAGAGTGTCTTAGAATGTTTCCTTAATTGCCTTCAAGAGAAAAATAAACAATTTCATTTAACATGAATAGTCCCAGTCTTATTTCTGCCATAGTCACTGAGGGAAACGTTCTAGTTAATGGCAATTTCAGCACCATTTGGAGGGAATCCTGTCTCATAGGGGCCAACTGGCATGCGTGGCTTTGCCGCTTTTAGACAAACTGTTGGACTGGAGCAGTGTGCTACCTGAGGAACTGTACCTTGAGTCACAGCAAATTACGTGGCTGTCGGCTGAGCATGTCCCAGATGACCACATCTTCCTGACAAGATTTGTACATATCAGGATTTTGTCAATCAAGGATTTGAAGCAGACTAGAGAAATTCACATTTAACACAGACACCGGAGTTTTCCTTTTGTTGACAGCAACTGAGAAAAAAAGAAATTAAGGGATCTTGGCAGAATAAAAGGATTGGGAAAACTTTGGAGGTACTGCTTTTGCCCCTTTTGTCAGAGGTAGAAATGTGATGTTTGTAAATGTGGGGCTTTGTGATTTGTGTGTACCTGAATTTATGTTACCTTCCTCTATAAAGGGTAGGTGTGTGGTGTTATTCTCTAGGAATGGAAATAGGCAACACATCGTTTCATTCAATAACTGTAGTAGATGATTCTTTGAAAGGGAAGCAAAATGCTTTTTGATCCTGATGCTGAAGAAATTAACCCTTGGTTTGCATTTGTTCATGAGCTGGAGACAGCCTGTCCTTAGATACCAAAGGCAGAGCTTTTTAGGGGAGTCACGGAATCACCGTTCCTGCCGCTCCTGCCCTGCCCCCCCCCCCGACCCCCTGGATTGCTGGGCCCTGGAGTCACTGTGGTGCGGTGCTTTACTGTCTGGGCTGTGGAGTCAGAGAAACCTGAGTTCAGATCTGGATTTTTGTCACTGATTGCATTCTTTCCCTCTCTGCACCTTGGATTTCTCCCCTTTAAGACGGGGGCAGCACAGTGTCCTGGATAAGAGTGTGGTCTCTGGAGGCAGACCTCACATTTGGAATGTCACATTGGCCAGTGACATGCTGTGCCATTTTAGGCAAGGTGCTAACGTTCTCTCTGCCTTCAGTCCCCTCCCCCAGCCTTACCTGTAAAGCGGCAGTCGTCATAGTGCCTGTCTGCCACCTGCATTAGGACAAGCACATGATCACGTATGTGGGAAGCCATTAGAACAGCGTCTGCACATCGAGAGCCCGCGGCAGGTGCTAGGTCTCTATCACTCCACCCTCCCGGTGGTACTTGAATGGAAGTGACTTTGACCCACAGTGTGACACTTTGGCAGTGCCTGATGGCCCTTCATTTATCTTGACTTGGGAGTGGGGGACAGACAAGGATGCTGACAAATACCCTACAACGAAAGGGACAGCCCCCACAAGAAACCATTATCTGTTCCAGAATGCCATCTGTGCACCGGCCTTCCTGGGATTCCGCCTCACTCCCCTGACCCCATTCTAGACCCTCCACTCCCCATCCTTAACCGCTTCAGGTACCTGCAGGGGGTCTTCCTTTGAAGTCAGTTCTCAGCGGAGCTAGATCTTCCCCTGTGGCACAGTACCGGCACTCTGCCACGAGTCCGAGTCCGCTCCGCGCTGGCCGACCCCCCAGTGCTGACCTGCCTGGGGCCGATCCCTGTTGGAGGAGAGCTTGCAGTCTGGAATGCGAACCCTTTTCCCCCCGATCATTAGGGCTGCGGTGTCAGAACTGGTGGCTAGCGGGCAGACAGATCGCTGCTTCCTTCTGCTCACCCCCTTTGATCTCCTTTCTGTGCTGTTTCCCTCTTTGTTCCGAGGGCTCTTTCTTGTCCCATGCGCTGTCGTGCCCACCCTCCCTGAGGGTGGCTTGTCACCGTCACCCAGGGACTTTTGATCCAGATGTCCTCCTGATGGACAGAGATCTTGTGCGCTACTCTTTCTGGAAGTTTCACAGGCAGGGAGGGACAGAGGACAATCTCTTCTTCGTGGGGTCTTTTTTTCCTCTTAGCTTTGAGGGCTTTAGTCTTCCCTTGGGTCCTCATGAGAGTCCAAGAGATGAAGAGTAAGCTAGCTCCTCTGATCCCCTCCCCCTAAGTTGACTGGGGAACTTTCCTTTCATGGGAAATATCATGGCAAGGGTATATACTCCGGGGTCCTCTGACCTGAAGTCAAGTTCTCACTATGTCGTTGACTGGCTATGGGAACGTGGGCAAATTACCCTTAATCTCTTCAACATGAATTTCGTTTGACAGATATCCCCGAAGAACAGATCTCTGAGAGTAGGAGAGGCCGGACAGCCCAGTGGTTAGGCACGTGCCACTGAGCCTGACTGCACTCCAGGTCAGCCTTGGCGGCTTCCTCCTGGTGCATTTCGGGCAAGTTCCTTAAGTTCTTGGTCTCATTTTCCACATCTGTAAAATGCATGTGACAGTAACGCCGACCTCGTCAGGACAGAGGAACTAGATGATGTTCTGTGTCTAAATTCTTTAGAATAGTGTCGTCATTCACCATTTCTTCACCTTTCTTATGTTGCTGAGCTCCAGGATGGGGGGGGGGCGTGGAATGGGGAGTGGGCGGCAGAGCGCGGAAGCCGAACCCAGCAGGACCGGGCAAGGTGGGCTGGAATGGAAGCCAAGGGCTGAGATGCAGAAACTCCTCCTGGGGGCTGGGGGAGGCTTCCTGGCTGAATCATACATAATGAGAACATGTGGACAAGCATTAGTCTTTTTTATTTTTTTTTGTTTTATTTGCATTGGCTTTTATTTATTATTTTTTTATTGTTTATTATTTTTTTTAGAAGCAGGGATGGTTGGTACTGAAAGGGTCCTCATATGCATAGGCAGAGCACCTACCTTTCGAGACAGTATTCGCGGCTCTTCGAAATCGCCAAATCTTCCCCTACAGTCGCTTCAGAAGAGTCAGCCCATCACAATCTCGGGGTGCCCCTTACTCCTTTAAATCTGCCTTTGCTTCCAGAGACCTGTCGGCTGTTCTCTGGAGGACTTCCCTTGGGATGCTGGCTGCTTTTCAAAGGTCGGTGCAGAGATGGGAAGGCCTGGGAGTTCCTCTCGCCCCAGGGCAAACCTTGCCAGTGACTGACAGGTGCGGGAGCATAACAGCCTGGTTCCTTTGCCTGGAGGAGAATTTTTTTCCTCCAAAATTTTCTTGCTGTGCTCTGTAGCTTCCCCTGAAATCACACACTGCTCAGCTTCCTTCCTGGTGTGCCATTCTGTAATACGTTTCTTGCACAGGACTCGTCGCCGGTTGGCTTCTGGGGAACCCTACTGAAGGGAGCCCTTCTCTGAGGCCCATCTCATGCTTGAGCGTTATCAATATGCACCCCTACTTCTAAGGAAGGTTGGGAATGGATGGGGTAAGGGTTAGGGATGGGGAAAATGGGAGAAGTCATTTTTGTACATTTCATGGTAAGAGAGAAAATACTCATTTTATAATTTGATAGAGTTTTAAGTAGTTACATTAAATGGGTTTTGCCTTACATACCAGCCTTCCAAGTGAAGATGTTAATATACACATGTGTGTGCATATATATATTCCATTTTAATAACTAGCATTGCAGCGATGGTAGTAATTTTTCCCTTCAGGTTTTCAATACATGATGCTTTAGTTTTATAAATGTTAAGGAGATGTTTGTGGACTCTCTTGGGAGTCTAACTACAATTCATGCTCCTCATCCTCTAGGAAAAATGTGTCCCAAATACTTAACCTGAGGAGAATGGCTTAGTAATATAGTTGAGATAGAAGACCTATAGTGAGGTGTTTTTGACCTGTGCAGAATAAAGTTCGTGAGGAACTTATTTATATTAGAATCATTTATCTTTGTGCCAGACACTCTGCTAGAAATCGCTTACAAAGAGACCGTCATTGGAATATATTCTCTCTGGAATCTTATAAAATGTTCTCTTTGTTTCCAGTGTACTAAAATTCTATGATGAAACATCCTGCTGTGACTATAAGTCCATCCATTGTGTTGGCCTTACCATGAGCGCTTTGAAAAGGAAATGTAAGGGTTCAGGAAGAAAAAATTCTTTTTAATTACTGAACATGTTTGAGTCAATGAGAGAGACTACGGAAGTGTTAGAAAGGTAAAAATGGAAAATGTTCAGTCTAGTGTTGAAATGGATACTGTAAACCTTTGCAATCTGCGAAGGAATATTCTGGAAAACTTGTAGAATGTCTACGGTTGCAGTTATGGTAGTGACTTCAGAAACCACGCTTGGGTCCTCATATGTGAGTTCCGTGACATTTCCTGTTTTGTTCGCTGCTGAATCCTCTGCATTTTCCCAGTGCAAATCCTACAGTTTCTCCAGTCATGTGGCACTGACCGAAGAACAGACTTGGTGGTGGTGGATGGGGGTTCGGGGTTCTGCAGGTGTCCAGCTGTGACTGTCGGCGGGGAAGCCCCTGCTGCATGTGCTCCTGCCCCACAGAGTGCAGTCCTTAGAAGGGACCATGCTATGCTAACTACTAGTGCCAAAGAGAGCTTTTACACCTTGGGGATGGGGAGCAAAGTGACCAGGAGAAGAAGTAGCCAATGCGTTTGTTACCCGACTGTGGGAGGAAACCATGCACGGGGAGAGGGTGGCAATAGCTGAGAATTGTCTAGGAGATTGTCACAAATATTGCCTAAGAGAAATGAACCCTCTAGAAATTAGTCCAGTGCTCGACCTTCATTCAGTAAGCCCCTAGAACTGGCTACAAAGGATGATTCTGAGTGCATTTGGTCGCCTTTCTGTGGCTTTAGTCGCAAAATGCTTTTGATCCAACATGAAGGCAAAGAGGTTTTGGCCAGGGAGTAGCTGCTGGCCACGTTCTCTGGCTTGATCCACGTTTTGGCAGTGGAAAAGGTGCAAAAATACCTTCTTTTTATGGACCACATCTCTGTATCCTCCCCCAAGACATGTGCTGAAGCCCTATTCCATAGCCCTCACCCCCCCGCCCCATGAGTGTATTGGGAGACAGGGTCCATAAGATCATATAAAGGTTATGGAATGATGAATAAGGGGCCTGGATATGAGAGCATTAATATCCTCATGGAAGACGCACCAGGGAGCGCTTTCTCTCTCCGTCTCTTTGCTGTGGGAGGATAGAGGGAGAAGGTGGTCATCTACAAGCCAGGAAGAGCTCCCACCAGAAACCAAATTGATGGCAGCTTGATTCTGGACTTCCTGCCCTCCAGGACTGGGAGAAATGAATTTCTCTCGTTTAAATCGAGACCAATTGAAGAAAATCGAAGACCAATGCTGTGTCCAAGGACAAACTCCAGATAACTTGTTCTCTGATTCTAGAAGTTAGTAATTTGCTTTTAGGAGTTCAAATCCCATCATTTTAGTATATTACATGATTTCCAGTGAAGGATGAAAGCTCAAACAAAGGCATAGATTTCCACACTTTTCTAAAACTTCCCTGAAACAACAGTGAGGGTGTTTTCAAATGCTCAGTTCCATAAGGACAGAGAGACCAGCAGAGGAGATCCCAGCGAGAACATTTTAGATGCTGAAAAAGGATAGAAGAGAGATTTCTGATTTAATAGATGAAAGAAGAGTGAAAATGGGAAAAGCTGAGAAACCAGGGGATTTTCACTGTTTACTTTCAGAAAATGTGAGGACTAGGAACACTGGTGACCTCTGGATCCTTGGCAGATGTCAAGCTAAAAGATGAATTGGTTGAAATGTGTTGAAGTACAAAGACGGCCAGAATCCTTGCCTGACTTTGGGATATGAGACATCTGCCCAGCGGAATGCTGGCAAGTATTTAACAACCAGTTCTTCACAAAAACCAGTATATTTGCTAATTTCCATGGTGTAAATACTCCTGCCATGGCCAATTTCAAGTTGTCGATATGACATCATTGAACGCGGAGAAGAGATGTCAGTCTGACACTTGATATAGTATTCTTCCCATGGAAAAAGTATGTATATAACCTAAAGAGCATGGATGATGGTGGTCTAACATGGATGTTATGAAATTTTTAGTGTTATTTTTTAAAAAATATAATTATTGCATGCTTATGTAATTTAATTTTTAATAATGACCATGTTGAACCACCAGCATGACGTCTGAAAATTGAATAGTTGGCTCTTGTGAGTTGGGGCGGGTTGGCCTTCTCACCATTGAGACAGCCCCTTCTCATGCTGACAGAACACTGGATGTTTATTATCTTAAAATAAAGGGTCTTTGGACTTGGAAAGATGAAGCAGAGTGAACGTAATAGGGACCAAGAATCAGCACAGTGAATGTGAAACTGTGAGGTTAAATGGAAGTCTGCCACTGACTTTAGAAACTTCTTGGTCTTTTGTCTCCCACCCCATTTCTAGGACGTTGGTAGTCAGAATTGTTTCCTCCTGGTGAGAGATGAGAAGCATCTTCTCTGAGTTATTTGACAGCTGAAAAGAGGTGGGAGGTGTAGGAGGAAACAAACATAAAGATACTGACATTGAGATTCTACAAGGAAACACACGGGGTTGATCCCCTGCTGGTAGGACCATTGTTAATAAGCCCCATCCTCAGACCCAGAGCTTCTAATCAGCCTTTGGAATGACTCAGACTTATCAGTCAGGGTCCACAGGATATTCGAGTTAAGGACACACTGTGAAGAACACACATACTTGCCACAGAAAACAGCTACTTGGAAGAGACAGCGATCATGCAGGAAGAAGTAATCACCCATCATACAAAGTTCTGAGAAAGAAGAGAAGAAATCGCATGAATGAAACCAGAGGGTACAGCTGAAAGAGGAAAAAAAATTGGCAGAGTGCAGGACCAGCTCTTGGAAATGAAATGAGAAACATTATAGTAGAGGGAAAAGCTCAATTAAGAGTTGGAATTGAGAAAATCTTCTAGAAAAAATGAACAAATGGCGAAGATTTGGAAAAGTAGGAAAAAAATTACAGGATGCATCCAGGAGGCACAACAGAAAGAGGGGGAGATTCACAGGAGGGGAGATTCACAGGAGGGGAGATTCTCAGAATTGGAGGATATGCAGTTCCAGGTTATCAAGTCCCGTGGTGATGAGTTAGACTCATAAATGGAGGCATTTGATTATGAAATTTTAAAATACTGGGCAAGTCTCTGGCTCTGGGGAAGTAGGAGGATAAACTTCAATCCAGAGGACCAAGAATCAGTACAACTTTATAATTCTTTGAGTTAAAAGCAATGGAGTAATGCTTTCAAAATTTGAAGGAAACTGATCCCTCAACAGATAGTCCGTATTTGATCACATTGTCACTGACTGTGATGATGGAACAGACTTTTCAAATAGTTGAGGTCTCGAAGTTTACCTCCAAACACCTTTCTCCAGAAGATAATGAAGAATGGGCTCTGCCAGAAAAAAAAAGAGATCAGTAACGCGAGGTCCATGAAGCAGGGAGCCAACAGAATTCAGAGGTGGCAGGAGTCCCGGGTCACTGGAGCAGGGACACCTCGAAATGAAAGGTGTGCAACAAGTCAGGTGCACAGGACTGCCCCCTCCCCCAGTGAAGGACCGCCATTGTTCTTGAGAGCAACATCCTGTGAAAACCCTGACATAGTCCTCACTGCGTATGAATGTATTGAGAGATTTACATACCTATGGGGAGAGTCTGAGGTAAATACATAAAAAAGCCAATTACCTAAAAAAGAAATGAACTCAGAAAACAACAGCTGTTAACAATCAGAAAACAAAACATTCTTCAGAAATCAACTACTCATGGTGTGCGGTGCAAATCGGCTGTGCAGAGCGCTTACGTGGTCCGTGCGGGGTAAGCAGTCAGCACTGATCCACAAACAGTCCTTCTGGTAGTGGGAGGAGGAGTTCCATGGGAAGTGTGTGTGCGAGTGTGCATGTGCACGTGTGTGTGCACACGCATGCACATGGTGAGGGTGGCAGGGAAGGGAAAGACGGCCGAGGCAGTTTCTTCCATAGTAGGAAGTGAATAGATAATTATAAAATGAAAAAACAAAAAGTGGCAAAATAAGTCTGTGAGATAATTCTTTTTTTAGATCTATGGAAGGAAAACCCAAAACCTTTAAACGTGGTTGATTTTAGGGACGGGAGGTAATGGGGTCTGGCCTTAACCTTAACCAACCTTGTGCAATGACTTGAGTCTTGAAATCATCTTCATGTATAACTTTGCTAAAAATACAATCCAAATTAAAATATATCGTGATACCAAAAGGAATTTCTGGAGAAATAGTGAATGACGAGAGAGAGTTGTGTAAGTATAAGACCCTGAAAAGAAGCAGAAAGCCTTTGGAACATATTTTTGATGCTTCTGAATTAAGCTGCACTCTTTTCTTTCTTTTTGGAAGAAACATGTGTTTTATTTAATTAAAATTTATTCAATGGTAATTTATGGATGCATTTGAAAAACATTTTGGAGTGAATAAGGATGTTGCAGGAAGATACGTACAATGTGATACCATTTATGTAAAAACTCCAAACATAAAATGATGCTATTTGTTGGTTATGGCTAATTAGACATGCAGCGCGGTTATGACGGTCTCCATGAGAATGATCTCCAGCATGTAATGTTTTGTGAAGAAAGAAGGAGGTAATTGGTATATGGCATGAGGCTTTAGCTCTCTCAAGTTCTTTTTGATTCAGAAAGAGAGAAGGGAGACCTGAATCAAACATTGCAAAGTGTTAACATCAACTAACATTGACTCGTGCCTACATGGACGGCTTCTTTTATGTAGTTTCCAAAGTTTTGGAAATGTTTCATAGTTAAAAAGAATGAGCCCTGGTGGTCAAGATCTAACACTCTAAACCTAGATATTGGGGACAAATTGACATTTTAAATCTATTTGCATTTTATATACAAATTTGTTTTGGACTAGTTCGGATGTGACAACATATAATTACCAGTCAGTTGATTTTATGGACAATATTGCCCAGTTTTGTTTTCTGTTGTTTTTTGTTTTGTGTTGTTTTTGTGAAGACACAGCCCCAGACATGACCTAAACTCTGACTAGTGCTGCTTATCTGAAAGATAAATTAAAACTTAACTTAGGAACATATTATTTGGTGTAGCAGTCCATTTAATAAATATTTACTGAATTTCTACTTTATAAGAGACATGACAGAAAAATAGCAAGCTGGTGTCCTTTCCCTCCCAGGAAGGATGTGACACAAGGTAGTGTTTAGGTGAAGACATTGGAGTCAGAGAACTGGATAGATTGAGTCTCAACCCTGCCAAGGTTCAACACTGATTGGATTTTGGACACGTTGTTAAACCCCTCCGAGCCTCAGTTGCCTTATTGTAAAATGGCAACAGTAATACTACACGCCTTGCAGAACTGTTGAGATTAAATGAGCTAATCCAGGTCTAAGCACAGGTGCCTGTGCCGGCGCCTGCAGTCAAGTCTCGGTAGTAGTTTGATTGGCAGTTGAGAAGCGATTCGTGTTAGTTGGGAGAACGCTCCCTTCGAGGCGGGGCGGTTCAGCTAGGGAAAGGGGTGTACACAGCTGCA
>PITA01029596.1:6626-17769 GCA_004023965.1 Spilogale gracilis | reverse complement strand
CACCCTTCAGCTTTTTTTTTTAATGTTTTGAAATCTGTTTATTATATCATATTTTTATCATTAGTGATTTTTCTTTCCTTCTTTTTATTTTAACTCCTTAACTTAAATCTAATAGCTTAGCTGAGAGAAAATTGCCAATGTCCTGGCTTTGAAACTATTGTTTTCCTCAGTCACTGAAAAAATGTTGGAAGCTTTAGTCGCAGTGGATTTAAGATACATAACCCAGCAGCTTATTTCAAACAATGTACCGCATATCCACATTTTTATTTCATCACACTAGGACAGTTGAGCTTTAATTACTGTAACCCTGAAACTCAGAGCAGGTATATTTTTCAGCTCTGGGTCTCAAAGATGTTTAATTTATGTTTGTCATTCTTTTAAACTTGTATCTGTTTGAAAATAGGAGCAAAAGTTCAAGTTTAAAGCATAGCTAGACAATGACAACAAAAACACTTGTTCAGAAATCTCTAGGGTTTCTGTTTTCTTTAATATATCTGTAATGCAGTATTCATCATTTTACTTTCTCTTATTAATAGTGAATGAGATATATAATTATTTCCCCCCTACCAATGTGGGTTGATTAAAGGGAAGGACCATTCCTTATTTTTTTTTTTTTAAAGATTTTATTTAGTTGTCAGAGAGAAGGGGAGGGAGAGAGAGAGACAGAGGGAGAAGCAGGCTTCCAGCTGAGCAAAGAGCCTAATGCAGGACTTGATCCCAAGATCCTGGGATCACAACCTGAACTGAAGGCAGATGCTTTACAGACTGAGCTACCTAGGCATCCCAGGACCATGCCTTATTTATCTCTGCATTATTTTCATTCTATATTTAGACCATTGAGATACTTTGAACCTCTCACTCACCTAATGAAGCATATGTGTGAACCTTAAATAGTCACTACTCAAGGAAAGTGTCCACTTATAGAAAGAGAACACAGTTGTTTCCTGAGTTCAACACAGAAAATGTCTTAGGAAGAGAAACTCATCTTTTTAATGGCTGTATTAGCTATGACAGTTTGAGTGGTATGGGTTAAGGCAGAGTTACAGTCTACTCGCTTTAGATTTAAAAAAAAAAATAGATAGAGATTTGTGGTGGAGAAAATAGGCGCAGAAGTCAAACAGGTAAAAGTGAGTCTAATTAAAATGGCCATAGGCCAAGTCTCTACAAGAGAAAAAAGGCCGAGAGGACTTAAAAACAGGCTTAGGTAATAATTCAATGTTAAGTTGTCGTATGAGTCATGACAATATAGTTCTTCTGTTCACTCAGACTTTGATAAAGTCTTACTAACATGACTCTATGACAATGTGTTTGTTTTGTTTTCCTTTGCTTTTTTGATTCAGGAGTGAAAGTTTTTACTTGAAAGAGAAATAAATGAGAATTGCAGTAGGAGAAAGAGTGAGCGAGGCTCAAGAGCTCATGAGAAGCAGGATACCAGAGCACAGATACCCACAAGATCTCTGGAGAGGTCAGTTCCTCAGAAAGTTAAACATGGAGCTTTATGACATAGCGATCTACTCTCACATAAATTTGTACACAGATGTTTGTGGTGGAGTTATTCATTATCATGAAAGAGTGGAAAAGCCCAAATCTCCATCAACTAATTATTGAATAAACAGAATGTGATTGATCCATACAATGCAATATTGTCAGGAATAAAATACAGTGAAGTACTGACATATTGACATATGCTATATGCCACATGCCACAACATGAAGGAATTTCGAGAACATTGTGCTAACTGAAAGAAGCCAATTATAAAAAACGTATCCTATTATCCCATTTATATGATATATAGAAAGAGGCAAATCTATATGTGCAATGTAAATTAGTGGTGGCTTCAGGCCCAGGAATGGGATTGGGCTGGGTAGAAATGGGGTGTAACAACTAACGAGTTAGTGTTACATTTCGTGGTGATAAAAATATTCTAAAATTAATTGTGGTAATGGTTTTAGAACTCAGAGTATCCTAAAACCCATCAAAAGGCACACTAAAAATAGGTGAACTGTATATGAATTATATCTCAGTAAACCATAAAAAATATGATTGGCAGGTAAAATACCATATGCCCAATAAAATTTGAATTTGTTTATATCAAATATTTGCTTATCCCAAATATTGTATATTATAAAATTATATTTTTATTTCATACACAAATTATTTGTTATAAATAATTTTCATTGTTTATCTCAAATTCAAATATATCTAGGTGTCTTATATTTTTATTTGATCAATCTGATAGCCCTATATTAAGACAAAATAGCTGTGTCTAGACAGCACTTTATCAGTCTTTCCTTTCAATACTCACCCACACAAGTCTAAGGGAGTTTCACATGAGGATACTTTTACAGTGTTTGAGAGCATAATAAATATTACAGCTGGTATAGCAGAGGACATACTGGGCATTATCTTGCTGCTCTTATATTGGTAATATCTGTTTAATATGTATAGGTAATATAGCCCTTGCCAAAGTATATAATTTTAATAAAAAGACAATAAATTTTCATATCTTTCCTGATTGTATCTGGGTATACTGTTGAAGGAGCTATTTTCCATATTTGGAATGAAGGGAATCTAAAATATTGTACCGGGGCACCTGGAGACCTAAATCTTCACAGATCAAATAATTTCAGAGTATAGCTGGAAATTCACTCTGTGGTCAGGTTCTTAAAAAAACAAATTTAGTCCCTTCAACATCCAAATTGATTTTGCATGTATCCAAGTAATCCACCATCAAAAGTCAAACACTATATTTTGTTTAGGATTATCTGAGTTAAGTTCAAATCAAAAGCTACAGAAACAGAAAATCAGCATCTTTATTGTCATGCCTCAAAATTCATTTTAATGATGTGTCCAATTTAATCACTTGCTTAGTCTCTAGTGTTAGAGTGTTTGCGTATTCTTCATATCAGTTCCACACTCATATGATAAACATTTGTCACAAGTGAAAAATGACTTTAAAAATATTGTAAGCAGGGGCGCCTGGGTGGCTCGGTTGGGCAACTGCCTTCCACTCGGGTCATGATCCCCGAGACCTGGGGTTGAGCCCCGCATTGGGCTGCCTGCTCGGCGGGAGGCCTGTTCTCCCTCTCTCGCTCCCTCTGCTTGTGTTCCCTCTCTCACTGTGTTTCTCTCTGTCAAATAAATAAATAAAATCTAAAAAAAAAATATTGTAAGCAATAGAAGCATTATTGGGATAATTTACATGGATATATGTCTTAATATTTTTAAATTCACAGACTTGCATGAATAGCCCTTTACTGAGTCTTTCAAATAATCTCAACCTATGGAATCCAGACTAACAAAAAGAGTTATTTTTTTATGTGTGAAACACAAGATATACAATTTAAAGAACAAACACAACAAGATGTACAGAGAATAGTATCTGGTTTCACCGAGCTTAATGTTTAACAGGGAAATCATTACATAATTACAAAAAAGTAACTTGTTACCATTATAATCATTGTAATGATTTGTGAGTATCCCTCTGAGTATTTTAGAAAGCTTCTAAATCTTTGCCTTTGCTTCTTTAGGAACTTGCTCAGGTATTTGAATTTTAATCAGTAGGTATATGTATGTGGTTTTCTGTCTCATAGCATTTCAGAATTCACAAACTCAAGAGCTCTTAATGAGACAGACATCTAACAATAACAGAAGTGGTCACAGACAACTGAGCTCAAAGAAGAAAACAAGATTAAAAGGTATACAGACATATAAATATAGCTTAGCTCCATGTTCTGTGTTCTTCATACTTTTTCTTTAGGCATAAAATTAGTTCTTCAAAAGAAAGCATATCTGGAAGTTAAAAAAGAAATCATAAACTTAGGTCTACTCATAAATTAAATTCTACTCTTGTGAGAGTAGAAGATGGAGAAGAAGGGTGCTTTTCTTTGTAAGGTTTTGACATTTTTTTGATATTCAGTGACCCCTCATTAACTGGGAGTATATAGATTTTGCTAAAATTTTGGAACCTTTTGTCAAGCCTCAAGAAAAATTTAAGTACTATAAGCCTCAGTAGAGAAGTATAATTTCACCTCCTATCGCATATGTAACATTATTTACATAAAGCATTTGTATTTTAATAGAAAGATTCTAATTCAAATCTCGTGAAAAGAGTAAGATTTAAATGTTATGCAGGTATTTATGTCTTGCCCTATGAAGTCACCAAGTATCGAATGAGGAAAAATTGACGGCTTTGGAATTTTGTGAGTTTCAGATATTAAATCTTTGTAGCAATGATTACTATTATGACGACAATATTATTTAGGGAAAGTAAACTAAAAAAAAAAAAAAAGCAGAGGTCATTCTTTCGGTATTTACCAGTGATCTACACGTCATTTAATTCTCAGAACCTTCAATACAAAGGAGAAAACCAAGACTCAGGTTATAGGACACTCCTATTCTCATACACCTAGTAAATTCTGGACAAAGGGAGAATTCAAATCCTAGATGGTCTAAGTAGGGCGCTCATCATGGGATAATGCTGCTCTTACAGAAGAGATGAAATACACAAGCCACATCTTACTGAGATATTTTGTTTATGCCTAGATCCATGTGAAGAAGAGAAGAGAGATGATTGCTGTTAAAATTTATTGAATGCTTAATTTGTTTAGACAATATTGAAATATATGACTTGCATTCATTCAGTTTATTTGCACAACCAGTTCGTAATGCTTGCTGCTCTTTCTCTGCCTATGACATATTAGAAAGTGACAGTTAGGAGCTAAAGTTACTTCCTTAAGATCCCAGAGCAGGCAAGCTGCAGAACCAGGACTCAAATTCTGCAGGCTCAAGTCAAGTACTAAGCATAATCGTAATACTATGCTATACTGCACCCTGGGCTCTGGAGGGAAAAAGAGAACTGAACTTTCAGATTTGTTGATAATTGCAGGAAATTATTTCAATGGGTCCAGCTATAACTGCATACCAGGCTTTTCAACAAGACATATGCCAACCATGCCTGACACAGTTGCCTTGCTTTTCTGTTCAATTGACTTTATTCACATAATCAAAGATTATTCATCATGCTAAGTGCAGGCAGCATGGGGCACCAGTTTAGGATAAAAGGATTTTAAAGACTCATGCCTTTTCTTTTTTCTTTATTCCTTCTCTTTTTTTAAAAAAGTATGATTTATCACAAGGACACTGCTGAGCAATTTATAACTTTTCCTGCTTTGAGCAGGAAAATATACTCAATGGTAATTTTAATCAAATGATTTATTTATATATTCATTCAATTAGCTAAGTACATAGATCCTTTAAAACAATGTTTCTCAGCCTTAATTTGAATTATGCATCACCGGTCAAGATTCCTCTGAGCTGTGCATTCTATAGTTTAAATAATGAGAATTGCCATAATTTTTCAGCTATAAAATGATATTCTAATATTGCATATGGTCTTTAAAATATGTATGGGTCACTCTACCCCGCTCCACTCCAGAGTTTCCACCGTCTTCTTTTATCTACTCCTTCTATCTTTAAGAATCCCCGTTGGAACAGTAGAATATTCCTTTTTAGTGAGATTGTTACTTTCCCCACCTCTCAGGACCAGATACTTGGTCTTCCCTCAATGCTTCCTCTATACCTCTATACTTGCTCCCGACAGGATGAATCTTTTTAAAGTCCTCCAGCATTTAAGCAATTTGCTCATAAAAATAGAGCTTGTATTTCCATAATTTCTTTCTGTCCTCTGATGGGTAGCATTGAAATCAAGTTATCTTTTTCATTAATGGTATGGGACGCGGATGAGACAAGAATGACAACAGAGCTCAAGTATTTGAACCCTATCCACTCTGCTGGTCTTTCTCCAAGAAAACTAGCAATTAGGCTTATTGATTCTAAACACGTTCTACTAAACTTCCATCACATATTTTCAAGAGGCAGCAAAAAAAAAAAAAAAAAGCAAACAAGAAAAGAAATTTCATTTCCTTGGTCTACTGTGGCAAAAAAACCCAAAACAAACCAAAACCAAAACAAAACAAAACAAAAAAAACTTTTCCTAAACTTAGCTTGCAAACACTATTCTGTACAAGTAAACATCAATGGCTTTGGCTTTGTGCTTAAGAGGTTCTCTCAGTGTTCAGGGAATGTGGGTTCATGGATGCCAGGATGACCCTCTCTAAAGCAAACTGGGGGTCCTGGATATCAGTGTCATAGCTGCGATGCATGGAGAAGGCCCAGAATGGGGTGAAATGACACATTCCTGTCAGGGGAAAGGAAAGAGTAACAAGAAAGTCAACCTGTGGGATATCAGAGGCATTGTGGGAAATTCTGCCATGGGAAAGGGACGGGTAAGGCAGCCAAGAGAAAACACCAGCAGAGGTCTGGACAGGTCTGTGACGCATAGGGAAACATCACACGAAGGGGGAGGTGGTCGTTCTGATGGGTAGAGAGAAGAAATAATGACTGTCCAGACACAAATATCAAAATTAACTAGAGGTAGCCACAGGGGGTGATCAAAACATACTTCTACACTCATATAATTCTTATTTTTCCTCCAAGTTTTTATTTAAGTTCCAGTTAATATACAATGTGATATGGGCTTCAGGTGTAGAATTAAATGATTCATCACTTGCATACAACACCCAGTCATCATCACAGCAAGTGCCCTCTTAATGCCCATCATGCATTTAACCCATCCCTCACCCACCTCCCCCCAGTAACCTTCAGTTTGTTCTAGTTAAGAGTCTGTCTCTTGGTTTGCCTCTTTCTTTTTTTTTTTTTCTCTCTCCTATGTTCATTCGTTTTGTTTCTTAAATTCCACACACACTCATATAGTTCTAAGGTTAGTCCAAGCTTTAGTCACTTACTTCTTGAGTCAATTTCCTCTTCTTTCTAAACTTCAAGTTTCTTTTTTTTAATTTGTGAATTGGGGATTATAAAACCCATTTCATAGGATCAATGAGATAAATTAACTTAAATGATGTATAAACATTCCTTACTAGCCCAAGGGGATTAACAATTCATTGCTAGCTATTTTTAGAATTAAATGAGGTTGTTACCTAGAGAACATGGCCACAGGAAAGGGGTCAAAGGATGAGCAGGGAGGAAAGCCCTAGGTACCACCCTCTGAGCAAACAGAGGATGAATCCAAAGAAAGAACATTACCTTACTCACTCATCATACGGCAGCAAATGGATGCTCATGTGGTAAGAAATGCCTTGATAAACATAGTAATATTTTTCAGCACATCCTTTATTGACATAACCTGCTCTGAGGTTTCCCTAATTAATGTCTTTAATCTTGCCTAATGAGATGTATTCAATTAATATTCTTATTTATAGGTGAAGAAACCAATGACTAAAGAGATTAAGACGTGGCCCCCTGAGATCACTGAGGTAAGCAGAGGAGAATTTGGAGAGGAAGAAGCAACATGAGAGAGTCTACATCTTAATCAGTTGAGATCCTCTCTCTCAGGGTAAGATATGGGAATAAATGTATTTCGTAGTTACACTCAAACGATTGGATTCGTGTTGTTTTACATTAGTGAAATGTATGAATTTCTGCTATAGACCATGTATCCATCTTCAGTTATCCTACAGAATTCTGGAAGGTAGCATGGGGAATATGGCCAAATGTAATATTCTAAGTCTACCTCTCACTCAGCTTCTGTATCTCCCTCAATCATGTCTCTCACTGTCCCTGTTGCTGGGAAGTCTCAAATATAGAAGCCGTTCTTCATTCCCCAGTTTGTGTCCTCCTCTCCATTCCAGTCTCAATAATCCTAATGATTCTGCCTGGAAACACATCCCAAATCAACATGTATTTTTCTTTTTTTTTCTTTTCTTTTCTTTTGTTTTTTTTTTCTTTTTTTTTTTATTGAATGTGCCTACCTTAGACCAAGCCACCTCCCTCTTTCATGCTCACAAATGTAACTCCTCCCATCCTGTCTCCCTGCCATAATCCATTCTCCTCACAGTGGCCAGATCCAGCCCCTGCCCACCTGTACCATCTCCTGCCATCCTTCCCCTTCCCCTCTACATTATTTTCCACACTGGCTTTTTTTTTCCTGATCCTTGAAATATGGGTCACCTCCATTTCCATGCCTGAATTTTACATCACTAGTGTCTTTCTTGTCACTAAGTTTTCAGGTTAAATATTGCCATCTCTAAAAAGAACTCTCATGACCATTTCTAGTAGTGCTATAGACAATTTCTAGTAGTGCTATAAATGACAATTTCATCAAAAAATTATCCAGAGGGGGCACCTGGGTAGCTCAGTCGTTAAGCGTCTGCCTTCAGCTCAGGTCCTGAGCCCAGCAACAAGCTCCCTGCTCAGCGGGGCGTCTGCTTCTCCCTCTCCCAGTCCCCCTGCTTGTGTTCGCTCTCTCGCACGCATCAGTAATTTGGCCATATTCCCATGTTACCTATCTGTCAAATAAATAAAGTCTTTTTTTTAAAAAAAATTACCTAGAGAATTGTAGGAATGTATCCATGAAAATGTTTCACTGGTTGTTAATGATGTTAAGGGGTTATTAATTTTTTAGGTGAGTTATAAACATTAGAATAGGAAAGGAGTTAACTATAAATCAACCAGGTATTAGGTTAGTTGAAAATAAAAACTTTGCCAATAAAAACAGTCTGTATGTTTGAGGCTCACTCTACTTCTTTCAGTTTGAATCTGTTTAAAAGTGAGAAATATATTCAGGATCAGTCCTGAGCATGGACACACTGCTTGATTTGGTTTCTGCAGTGAGAGCTACTCATCCTAAGCCTTGAATTTAGAGAGGTGCTTTAGTGCTTTGAAAAGGATAACAAAAATTACTTTACTTCAAAAATAAATGCTTCTCTGCTCAATTGTCTCCAGAGACCTCTACAGGAGTTAATTAGACTAAAGAGATAATTAGGGCTTAGGAGGGGAAAACAGAAATAAAATGACTGGCAGACAAAGAGTTTTGTGGAGATTTTTTCTCTTTCTTTTTTTCTTCCTCCCTGCCTGCTTTTCTCTCTCTCCTCTCTCCCTCCCTTCCTTCCTTCCCTTTCCTTCCTTCCTTCTTCTCTCCTTCCCTCCCTCTCTCTCTCTCTTTTCCTTCCTTCCTTCTTTCCTTCCTTCCTTCCTTCCTTCCTTCCTTCCTTCCTTCCTTCCTTCCTTCCTTCCTTCCCTGTCCTTCCTTCCTCCTTTCTGGCTTTGAGAGAGAGAAAGCACCGTAGGTTCTTGGGACTCTGTTCATGTGTTTGTTATAAGGGGTTGAGATTTGCTGAAGGAGGTTATTTAGCAGCTTACATAGTTTTTTTTGCCTTCTAAGTTCCTTTGGTTTGGACATAACAGAGAGAGACATAGGACTGGATTATCCTGCGTGGGGGAAGGATATAGAAGTATTTCATCCTCTCAGGGGAACTTCTCATTCACAGCTATAACAACCTCTACATTTTATTGAACACTCTGTCTTTGCTAGAACTGGGCCAAGCTCTTTGCAAAGTCTGTTGGATATGTTGGATTTAATTCAACCATCATAATTCCATGGAGTTGATATTATCATCTTCATTTTATAAGCTCAAAAACCGATGCTTAAATATCTCTTATAATTTACCCCAAAGCACTGAGATAACACAAGGGAGTAGCAGACTGAATGCACTTTATCTCTATTAAGGCCCTTGGTTTAACCATTTCACTACATTGCTTCATATCAATGCCAATCGGGTATATTAATTAAAGTCCCCACAGTTTATTTTTTCCAGATCTTAAGAGTTTTTGTGCAAGAGAGAGGAGGTAGTAAAGATCACACTCCAAAAGACTGAATAGCTTTGCAAAGATGAGGGGGTGTTTCTGGTCAATCCCTGGGATACACTCCCATCCTGTGCATGTCCTGGCCTGTGACATTGTAACAAACAACCACCACAAACTGGAAAGAGCCATTTTCCATAAACCAGGTGTCGCCCTTCCTCTTTCCTATCTGTGTGTGTGTGTGTGTGTGTGTGTGTGTGCATGCATCTGTGTGTATAACCTTAACTACACTATTTTCAACTTAAATCTAAGTGAAAAATGGCAGGCATTTTGAACTAACAAAAAAAGATGATGTTGGAACCATACAAGGCCAGCGCTCCATTAGTTGACTTTAAAATGTGACCTTGCATAAATCACTTCACCCTCCAGAACCAGTTTCCCTAGTAGCCCAAGAGGAGGCTGGAGAAGATAATCCCTTAGGCTGTTCTTCAGTTTGCAAAGTGCGGAGCATGGAGTGGGCCGCGGAGCATGGAGTGGGCCAGTAGCGCTAGGGTCAGCTCTGCTCCTTCCAGGCCCCTGGTGTTCCTCATCAGCCTCTCTGCTCACTGGTGCAGCTGTGATCTTTATTTTCATCACAGCTTTCATGTACTCTGGGAGAACAGGTTTGCTCTGATTCTTCCCTCTGCCATCTGCTTCTCCCAATTGTTTAAGATTAACTTCGGTTTTGTTAGCTCTTTCAAAACCTTATGTCAGTTAATTGCAGCTGATGTCATTTTTATAATAACCTTTTTTAAAGACTGCTGCCAGCCTTCCGTGGGGTTCCTTTCATTTCTCCCCTTTGCTTTTGCTCTCCAGACACTTCTTTTGGGTCCCTTCCCAACCTACTGGAATGGCCAAGCCTTCCTCACCATTTTGTACCCCCACTTTCTGCTTTCTCTTTTCATCCTCCAGACCCCCCCACCAAGGGAAATGCCCAGTTTGGATTTATCCCAGAATTAATAGTTCATAGGTATTAAGAAGCAGTAATCTCATCTGACTACTGCATATATCTTTGTAAAAATTAATGTTTTGAGCTGTCCCAAATTAGTGGATGTTCTGTTTAAAGTGAGAAAGCCGAAACAAAACAAATGCAGTTATAAGGGTTGTTTTTTAGTACTCTAAGAGAGGGAGATATTTTATCATAGGACCAAAGATATAAATACTTTTCTAGAATTGCTGCTCACAAGTTCATTCATAATAGAATAATCACAGAATTTGAAGAAAGAAAATCCTTCGTTCGACTTTAAGGCTCAGTGTTTGAGACCTCAAGTTATTGAACATTTCTAAGCCTTTTATATTCATCCCTCTCAAGTGCTGATCCTAACCCACAAATTTGAAAAGATATTAAGGAATGTCATCCCAGGGTTTCAAAGATCTATCAGCTCTATGAGAATAGAAAAGAAAAAGAAGAAAGAAAGGGAGGGGGGGGAGAGAGAAAGAAAGG
>PITA01029595.1:0-17668 GCA_004023965.1 Spilogale gracilis | reverse complement strand
CGCAGCAATGACCACAATCGCCAAACTGTGGAAAGAGCCAAGGTGCCCATCAACAGATGAATGGATAAAGAAGATGTGGTACATATATACAATGGAATACTATGCCTCCGTCAGAAAGGATGAATACCCAACTTTTGTAGCAACATGGACTGGACTGGAAGAGATTATGCTGAGTGAAATAAGCCAAGAAGAGAAAGTCTAGTATCGCATGGTCTCACTTACTTGCGGTGCATGAGGGGCAAACTGGAGGACAGTGGGAGGAGGAAAGCAAATGGGAACTAGGGTAATCTAGGGAGGGAAACGAAACAATAGAGATTTTGAACACAGAAACAAACTGAACGACTTGGAGGGAGGAGGGTGGAGGGATGGGAGAGCCTGGTGGTGGGTACTGGGGACACCTAAAGCGTGGAGCACTGGGTGTGGGGAATGGGGAATGAATCTTGGAACACTGGGAAAAAAATTTTAGAAACAATAAAAAAAAATAAATTAAAAAAATTTTGCTTGGTTAGAAGAGGCTCTAAATATCTATCTTGTCTTCATTGTGTGTGTGTGTGTGTGTGTGTGTGTGTGTTTTAACATGTATTAGTTGCTTCAGAGGTTCAGGTCTGTGATTCATCAGTCTTACGCAATTCACAGCACTCAGCATAGCACATACCCCCCCAATGTCCATCCCTCCTCACCTTCCCTCCAGAAACCCTCATTTTGTTTCCTGAGATTAAAGTCTGTCATGGTTTGTCTTGCTCCTGGGTCCCATCTTGTTTCATTTTTCCTCGTATTAGAAATTCCTCATTATCAGAGAGATGATGTGATAATTTTCT
Organism: Spilogale gracilis; assembly: GCA_004023965.1. NCBI lineage: Eukaryota > Metazoa > Chordata > Mammalia > Carnivora > Mephitidae > Spilogale > Spilogale gracilis. Next base: position 16,850 of record PITA01029595.1, on the reverse strand, counting down.
TTCTCTGACTGACTTAGTTGGCTTAGCATAATACCTTCTAGTTCCATCCACATTGCAAATGACAAGATTTCGTGGTTTTTTTGATGGCTGCATAGTATTCCATTGTATGTGTATAGCACATCTTCTTTATCCATTCATTTGTTGATGGACATCTAGGCTCTTTCCATAGTTTGGCCATTGTGGACATTGCTGCTATACACATTGGGGTGCACATGCCCCTCCGGATCACTACATTTGTGTCTTTAGGGTAAATACCCAGTAGTGCAATTACTGGGTTATAGGGTAGCTCTATTTTCAACTTTTTGAGGATCCTCCGTACTGTTGTCCAGAGTGACTGCACCAGCTTGCATTCCCACCAGCAGTGTAGGAGGGTTCTCTCCACATCCTTGTCAACACCTGTCATTTTCTGACTGGTTTATTTTAGCCATTCTGACTGATGTCAGGTGGTATCTCACTGTGGTTTTGATTTGTATTTCCTTGATGCTGAGGAATGTTGAGCACTTTTTCAGGTGTCTGTTGGCCATTTGGATGTCTTCTTTGGAGAAATGTTTGTTCATGTCTTCTGCTCATTTCTTGATTGGATTATTTTTTCTTTGGCTGTTCTTTGTTGTGTTTTAATGAGAGTAGATTGATGGATTCATTTCTGCGACTTGCTCCTTACCTAGATGTAGTTAGTGGTTCCCCTTTGCATTATCTGGCCGGTCCCCTCCTCCTCAGCTGATTTCCATGGCAGGTCTTATCATTTGATTTACAGTTTCTCTTTCTGTGTTAGAAACGTTATTTTTTAAATCAGTGCTTCAGTTAGAATATGTTTCTTATATATAATAACCGACCATATATCCTGGTTTTCTTTTGATATGTTCTCAGAAACTAGTTACTGAGAATATAGCTCATTATTTTTATAATTCCTTCTCCGCAGGCTGCTTTGTACCGCCTTAGTGGTGACTGGAATCCCTTACACATTGATCCTAACTTCGCTGGTTTCGCAGGTGAGTTGCTCATGGTATGTATCCATGAAAGCTACTAGCTCGGTCATCTAAGTAACATTGAGAGACATTGCTACTTAGGAGATCTCATTTGAGTGATATTTTAAAAATAGCCCTCTCCTAACACGTTTATGCCAAAGATTGGGCAGGGCAGGATGTAGCGTTCAGAGGATGGTGTGCTTGGAGTTCATAGTTCAGATTGTGGAGGAGGGAAGCGAGTGCAGGGTTTCAGTGGGATCCCATGGGTGTGTGTCTGAGCTACCCTGACAGACAAGGATGTCGGAGGAGAGAACAAGGGACTGAGAGGCTAGGGAAGGATGGTCTGGTCTGCTACTGAAATTGGTGTGCGGGAGTTCGCGGTTACAGTCCCAGCTAAACAGAACAGTTCTTTTTGTTCCCACCTCTCTAACATGTGCTCTTTTCTTGTTTCTTCTCGCTTTGTTTATTTCATAGTTTTCCCCTAGAAGTATTTTTTACAAACTCTTTTCCACTTTGCTTAAAATAGACAATATAATTCATCCCACTGCTGTTTGAAATCCTGAATGAACTGTCCTTGGCTTTTCAGCAGGAAATGTGCCTATGTCTACCCAAACTCTCTTTTTTTTTTTTTTCAGGTTTTGACAAGCCCATATTACATGGATTATGTACATTTGGATTTTCTGCCAGGCATGTTTTACAGCAGTTTGCAGATAATGATGTGTCGAGATTCAAGGCAATTAAGGTATGTGTGTATTTCTGTGTAATTTGAACATTAGTTCCTTTTTTGTTTTTAGAGAAGAAAGGAGTTTTAGTGACTTCATTAATACAGATACTGTACTCAAACAATATATATTACTTTTATTTCACTGACTTGGCAGTCAGCACGTGTTCCTGCCATAGCTACAAATACCTCTCATGCTTAGACCATGAGGGATATCGTATGCAATTGTAATTTCAACAGATTAATTGGATTGCTTCATGAATTAATCAGTGCATACACATGCCTGCCTGTACACATTAACAGAAACTTGATATTTGCCTTAAAAAAGTTTTTTTTCGCTGTTTTGTAATTTGCCCTAACATAATTAAAGATGTTAAGTGGCTGCCTTTGAACTCTTATAAAATGTACACCTCTGACAGCATGATGGCTGCTTACTGATTTGCATGTTTTTGTCCTTTATAAATTACAAAAAACCCTCTAACTCTGCACACAGTACCTTTGCAGAGGTGCACGTCCGAAGACAGACCCTGAAAACTAAGTTGAAGATGGTGTCAAAGAGCTTCAGAAGCTTTTAGCGATTTGTGCTCCGTGCAGCAGCGAAAATGCACTTTCTGACACGTTCCCTGTAATAACACTGATTATTGTCATGCTTTTTATTTTATTTTAACTACTTGTATTATTACACAGTCCGATGTACACAGAATGAAGACAGTGGTATAGAAAAGGACGGAATAAGAAGTGGCATTATTTTGTTCTGTGTGCTGCCCCCGATCTTATTTCCCAGCCATACTCGGTACCACTTTGAGCTGTATCCTTTACTCTGTTCTGGGGATAGTTGTATCATTTCCCTTCTCCTGAGGATGCTTCTGTTTCTTTGTCAAGATTAGAGACTATTTATAGACTCTTTATTTTGGAAGATAAACTAGCTTAATACAAACTATATCCATTGTCTGATTTTATCATATTTCTATTTGTGTCCCTTTATGAACTGAAATATATTTAAACCTGTCTTTTCTTCCTTTTATATTCTCTGATGTCCATCTGAATTTCTTTCCCCACAAATAGGAAGGTTGCATTCTGAAACACATGTGACCTCCAAACTCATTTCTTTTAGGTTCGTTTCGCAAAACCGGTGTTTCCGGGACAGACTCTACAAACTGAGATGTGGAAGGAAGGAAATAGAATCCATTTCCAAACCAAGGTATGAGTCATGCCATTAGAGGGTCTTTGTTTTGTTACCCACTTCCCCACACCCTGTAACCCCGGTCTATCCTACAGCATTCTTTCGGTGAGTGCTGTGGGTATGATGGAAAACCTAGAAGGTATTTTTTAATCAGTGGTACTTTTTAATTGAAAATAAGATGCCTATGTACCTTCTTTTTTATTTTGTTTTACTTTTCATTAAATTGGCGCTTCTATGTAGGAGTGGCACAGCTATTTGGAAAACCCAACCAACCCTATCCTTGTGGCCCAACCAGTCAATCAAGTCATTGTCAAAATATAATCTTCAGAATATTAAAGGCATGACTCTCACATGGCTGTAAAATGAAAATGTGACAGCACTGTGTTTAATTGTTTGATGAGGGAGCTGGCAAGATGATGAAGCTGGGTTCGGAAGAGAATTAGAGCAGTGGTGTTTGTCTGGTCCAGCAAGATCTGCTCTCTAATAATCTTGCTGAATTAGAGTCAAAGCTAATTAATATCTTGCAAAAAAAGTAAAACCGTACTGTTAATGGTTAGGTCTTCTGCTGGATGGAAATCATGTGCGTCTTGATCACAACAAAATCCAGAAATTAATACCTTATATCACAGAGGTTTGGCCTAATTAAGAGCAGATGACAAGACAAAAAATAAGTGTGTTTCTCTAAAGAGCTAAGTAATGTTTGCATGAGGCTGTTAGCAGTGCTGCAGTAAAATACTAAAAGGACCTGAAATCATGCCGTTATTTGTAAGATTTTTAAAGATAGTTTCTATCAACATGGTTGAGCAGGCTGGTACTTTTTTGACCCATCCTTCTGTACTTGTTAAAAATCTGATGATGTGTGTCGAGCAACGTAGACACCACCATGAATAATAGTAGGATTATTAGCCTCTGAGCAGGCTATACCTTTATCTCAAATTTTCCCAAGAACTCCCCATTCACTACAAGAAAATCTAGGTTCAGGGCTCTTAAATACTTGCTCACGTTCACACAGAAAGTCAAACTGGGGAACACACCCAGGTCTTCCTGGCTCAAAGCTCCAAGTACAGAGCCCTCACTCTTCTTACTGTATCACAGTTTCTTCCATCAAGAAATAACTTTGCAGAACTCAGCTCTGCATTGTTGCCTTACTCCTCACTAATTCCTGTGGCTTGCAGTGTCACTTTCCTGCTTCATTTATGTATACCTTTCATTTTCCGTGGGCTCCTGTCTTCTCAGCTTCCTTTCGAGCTCCCTCTGGCCCTTAGAGGCAGCCCCTTACAACTCACACCCCTTTTCCTGCCCCCACCGACTCACAAATGGCCTTTCCCTGAAATCCTCTTGCCGTTAATATTTGTGATACCTCTTCTGCAGCCTTCCTATTTTCTAATTATTTTGCGTCAGTTTTATTTTTGAGTAAGATGATGACATTTATGAGCAGTAAGGTCCATCACCACATTACAGGGTTTTATTTTCCTCAGTTGCGGTAATTCCTCAGTGTTTTCCTCATAAGAACATAGAAATCATCTCCATGGATACAGACTTAAAGGGCTGAGAAAGAATTTAATATCTAAATAGAATACCTTCTTGCCATTTTGATAAATTCTAAGCATATCTTCCTATCTTTTCACTGTATTTGCCTTTCCCCCTCCAGTGATCAGAGGTACTCTTTCCTATTAGTTTATATAGGAATCCTTTCCTTCTTCCCCTCCTTCCTTCATGTTGTATTTTAAGAAGCATTTTAAACTAATGTTCCAAAAAACGTGCTTGGCTTGGTTACAAGAAGGTAATTTACTAAAGTTTATTTTGTTCATAAATTATCTCTTTCCATGCTTTGCACTGTAAATAATTAGAAATAAAATGAACAAATTGTTTGAAAGATCTTTCTTCTGAAGTACGATGGTGAGTGGTCAAAGGAGCATGATCTCACTTGTTAAAAATAAGTTTTAATAAATGCTGCCTAATTTTTAGACCCTGTCCTGCCCATTTGTAGCAATACCACAATTTTATGAAAGAGTAGCCATTGGAATAATTTTAGATGAAGGATTAGGGATTCAAATTTGAGTTCCTTTCATGAGTGTTTTGATGGACGTGTATTTAAACATTTAGTTTATGCTATGTACCCTTCCTATTTGAAATAAGAGCAAGAGTTATTACTTAAAAAGGATCACTATGGTCTGTTACAGTGGATTTTAGTCTCTCTGAAGAGAACAAATGCACTTTGAGTATCACTACCTCATGTGGGTTCTCTGCCATGCCTTGTACTATTTATAAGAATTCAGCAATTCTCACCCTGGCTCCCTATGAGACGCACTTAGGTTTAAAAAATAATTTCCCCTAATACCAATGCCAGTGATCTGCCCCAGGCTCCCCAAATACTGATGCCAAGGATCTGTCCCAGACCATTTAAACTAAAATTTTGGAGATGGGACCTGGGGGTGCCAGTGGATTCTATAGTTAGGGTTAATAACAGATGTATTAAAACAGTAAGCCTTAGTGTTTGTTCATCTTGACATTTAATTCATAAACGATTTAATTTGGATTCTTATTTTCTTCTTCTCATGAGGAGAAATTGCCGTTTTCTTTTAAAAAACTGTATGCTATTTTACAATGATAGTGTGTTTTCATTGGAATCATCAGAGTGAACTGGTTTTTTTCACTTTATATCTTTTAAGGTCCAAGAAACTGGAGACGTTGTCATTTCAAATGCTTATGTGGATCTCTTGCCAAAATCTGATACTTCAGTGAAGACACCCTCTGAGGTGGGTCATAGAAACTGGTAGCCAGGTCATTTCCTGACTGATGAATTTTAGTTAAGATTATTTTTAGAATGTTCATGCTGCTTAGAAAAATAAGAACTGTGAAAGATTCTTAATTCTTGAAGGATGTTAATCCAAAACCAATTCAAGTAAAAGGAATATTTTGACAACTTAGGAATTTCTTTAACTTTTTAAAGGAAAATACTGGGGTGCCTTTCACGAGAAAATGGTTGATTTTCTAGTTTTAGAGTAACTGAATCAGTCATTTAATGAGAAATCTTTTTTAAAAATTTTTCAATATTTTTTTTATTTGTCAGAGAGAGAAAGAGGGGAGTGCAGAAGCAAGGGAGGGGCAGAGGGAGAAACAGGCTCCCTACTGAGCAAGGAGCCCAAAGTGGGACTCAATTCCAGGACCCCAGGATCATGACCTGAGCTGAAGGCAGCCGCTTAACGACTGAGCCACCCAGGCATCCCAGTTGTTTAATGAGAAATCTTAAGCTAACAATATTTTGGAGAGAAATAGAGGAAGAAGTTAAATATCCCTGTACTTTTGATCTAAAGATTTGTGTAGAGATGTATATGCAAATACAAAAACAATAGCTTGTATTATTTATTAAAACATTTCTGTTATTCTCTCTTAACACAAGCCTTGTAATACAAATATTTATATTCTCGGTCTTCAGAGTAGTATTGTAATATTGAGGTTCTCAGACCCGTGATCTTTAATAGTCTGTTGTAAGCTACATCATCACATAAAGCCTGAAGACAAAGATCCCTTTTAAGAAGAACCTACAATCAAAAACTTCAGAAGTGTTAGAGCTACAGGGAGCTGTGGGCTTCACATAACTTAGTCCCATTTTACAGAGACAGAAATGAGACCACAGAGGTTGATTGATTTGTCCGGTATCTTCCTGCTCTGGTTAGTGCCCTTGCAGGTTATCTAGCTCCTAGGGTACTTTTAAAATACTATTTCTGAATGCTGATAAAAATAAAATCCTCTTACTAAGACTGAGGTCGTGGATGACATGAATAAACATAAGGGAAGAGTAAAAAGCCTGGTGTGAAAAAAATGAGTTCACCTTATTTTTAAGCAGCTTGAAAATAATCACTTCGTGCACATATGTTTTGTAATCATTTTTCCCCTTGAGTCATTCTTAACAAAACTTTTCAAGTTAAATTTTTTCTTTTTGCTAGGGTGGCAAGCTCCAGAGTACCCTAGTATTTGAGGAGATAGGTCGCCGCCTTAAGGATATCGGGCATGAGGTGGCAAAGAAAGTCAATGCCGTATTTGAGTGGCATATCACTAAAGGTGGACACACTGCAGCCAAGTGGAGTAAGTCCTTTCCCTCACTTTATACTGTTCTAAGGTAACTCTTAGTAAATAGAGATCAAATATCTTTCTTATCATTAAAGCCTGTCTCTTTGAAGGTGGGTTAACCCTACCTTGGTGGGAAATACCAAGTTTCAGGGCCCTCGAAGATGTGGGATTTTCAGGAATGTAAAAGAATCCATTAAAAGGAAAATACCCATTTTAAAGATTTCATTGTAATACCTGAAATCAGTGCTTTGAAACAGTCATGTTAGCTCTATGGTTCTTTAATTTTTTTTTTTTTTTTAAGATTTTATTTATTTGACAGAAACACAGCCGGTGAGGGAACACAAGCAGGGGGAGTGAGAGAGGGAGAAGCAGGCTTCCCGCCGAGCAGGGAGCCCGATGTGGGGCTTGATCCCAGGTCTCCGGGATCATTACCTGAGCCGAGGGCAGTCGCTCAACCAACTGAGCCACCCAGGCGCCCCTGGTTCTTTAATTTTTAAATGCCCCTTACATAGAAAGCAAATTTATCAGGTCATATGAAATAGTTTTAAGTCTGTGTCTTTTGACACTTCCAAAATTGTTTTCTTCATCCCCAAACATTAATAATTTTGATTCTTACCTTACTTATCAAATTGCTGTTTAAGACTGCCTTTTCAAATGCCTTGGAAATCCGCCTGTTTTGTTCCTCGCTACAACTAAAAATCACTATAAATGCTCACTTAGAGCAGAAAATTAAAATGCATCTCTCAATCAACTGAAACTTTTTGAAATAGTTTGTTACATATTCCTAGAAAAACATTTTGAAGTTTTATTAAACTGATTTTGGATCAGTATTAACAACCTTCTTTATAATATGACAATTGGGGTTTCTGTTAAGCAGTGTATGTTGATGACCTAAAATTGGATGGATAAAGATATGAAGAAGAAAATAGTGATCTGTCTAATTCTACTACCACAGTTCACATTCTGATGTTTATTATTCTGGAGATACTGTGCTTCTAGCAAGTTAACTCAATAAGTTGGGGGGGGGATAAGGAAGAAATGCTAAAAGGCATTTAATCCCCCAGGTTTCAAAATGTCTAATTTTTTCTCAAGAATCTTGTAGATTGATACTATGTGTGCAGGTGTTATCACGTGCCTTTCTTTATTCTTTCTGTCCTTCCTTTTTTCTTTCTGTATTTCCATGATGAAATTCAGCTTTTTCCCTACGGATGAATGTATCTATCTTGGAAGTTGAGTGACAAATATAAAGCACTGGCTTTTTGAGCTGTTGGTGGAGGAGAGGCACGAGATCTGTAAGAGTAGGAGAAGGTGCTGGAACCCTGTGTCTCACAGGTGGCGACCAGACCCTGGTAGGGATTGGCACAGAGTACCTGTGACTCTTCATGGCAAACAGGGTAATGTCCTCCACTTCAGGGTCTTGGTGTCTTGTCTTGGTGACACTTTCCTTGGAGGCAGGATTAGAAAATGTGCTTCCCTTTCCAACTGACCTTCAGTTAACTTAGGAGAAGGGTATTTCCTGTCATGGCCACTGGAGAAATACGAACATCGATATCCTGTTAATAACTACTTATTATTGATATGCCTTGTGGCTTTTGCTTGTCTTATCATCTCTCCTCCATGGCCTTGGTTATCAAAGCTCATGGTTACGTGGGATCTGAAAGCTTTCTCTGAAAGGGCTCGCCTTTCCTTTAGTTGTCTATCTATCTCTCACTTGATTATCAGTGGTGTTGTAACAGTCTTCACTTTGGGCTGTTGTTTTCTCCCTGGCTTTGTGACACTGAGCCCAGATACCACGGCTGGCAGCAGCGGAAGCTGTCCAGGCCTCTCGGCTTATGGTGTCTTAGAGAACGACTCTGTGTTGGCCTCTTTTTCATCTTGGCATTTAATGACATGAAATTGATGATTGAATGCTTTAATTTAGGGAGTAAATCGCTTTTTTTTTCATGATAAGTTTTTTAAAAAATATTTTGTTCAACACTTCAAAATACTTTATATTTTATGGGTTTATTTATTTATCTGAGAGAAAGAGAAAGGATGTGTGCACAAGCCAGGGGAAGGGCAGAGGGAAGAGAGAGAAATCCTCAAGCAGTCTTCCCGCCGAATGAGGAGTCAGAAGCGAGGCTTGATTCCAGGATCCTGAGATCATGACCCGATCTGAACTCAAGAGTTGGACACTCAACCGACTGAGCCACCCAGGAGCCCCCAAATATTTTGTATTTTAAATTGCTCTTAGTTGTCATAGCCTGGTTCACATCTTGGCAGGCCGGAACTGGTTATAGAGACTAGGCTGCAGCTCCTCAGTTCACTTTGGCTGGGCTCAGGTATCCCTGGAGCTGTTGCACGTGTGACTAACTGCGCAGCTCTCAGAACCAAGGGGTTTGGGCTTAATGGCCTAGGAGATGCATTCTAACCCACAGATCTTGTTGGACTGTGCCCAATTTCCCCTCTGTCCCCCACCATGCCATCCAGGCACCATCACCAAATCTCTGGAGCAGCATGTGTGTTTGGGGATGGGGAGAGTACGGAGAATCTTTTATTTTTTAATTAATTAATATATTTTAGAGTGCAGGGAAGGGGTAGAGGGAGACAGAGTCCCAAGCAGACTCCCTGCTGAGCATGGAGCCCCACATGGGGCTCGTTCTCATGACCCTGAGGTCATGACCTGAGCCAAAACCAGGAGTTCTGTGCTTAACTGACTGAACCATCCAGGTGCCCCCAAGGAGTGTCTTTTAAAACCAAATTAATGTGCGTCTAGGGAGAATTAGGTGAGTTCTAGGGTCAGTGCTAAGTTGGGGTTGGTTTGGGCTGTGGAGGAGGAGTCGTAGCTGTGCCTGTGAGGTTCGACCCCTCCAAAGCCTGTCGTGCCTGGTCACCCAGGAGCAGGACAGCAAAGGCCAGAGTGGCCTCTGCCTTGTTGGGGTGGGATGACCGGAGACAGGCTTGGAGAGCCTGTCCTTTCCTTTCTCATAGGGTAAGTGTGCACAGCAGAGAGATGCAGGCCCTGGTACTGCCTAAGAAGCCAGAAGCAGGCCCTGGAACTGCCTAAGAAGCCTCCTTGGTGAGGAGCTTAGTGGGAGGAAGCCTTATCTTGGAATGCTTACTGCATCGTCTTATTCTACCTCTGGAGAAGTGTTTTGTGTACCAAGTATTGTTTTAGAGTTATTAAAAACATTATGATCCACACATGGTGCTTTTTTACATAGAAATCAAGATGGAAGCATATTTCCCTTATTTCACTATTAATATTATATTATTATATAATGTATAATATATAATTACCATATAATGTATAAGATAATATTATATAACATGTAACAGTATAATAATATCAAGGACATATGATCTTGTTATGTCTGGTTTTTTATTACTCTAAAATGTAGTTGAAAGCCTTGCCATGTTTGAACACCTTTATCAAAGATGCTATGGCTTCAGGTATTTTACCCTTTTGAATAAAGGTTATCCTGGAGCACCTGGGTGGCTCAGTTGGTTAAGCGTCTGCCTTCGGCTTGGGTCATGATCTCAGGGTCTTGGGATTGAGTCCCGTGTAGGGCTTCTTGCTCAGCTTCTCCCTCTACTTCTCCCCCTGCTTGTGCTCTCTCTCTGTCCAAGAAGTAAAATCTTTTAAAAAGAAGTAATAAAGTTATCCTTTGCCTTTTTACTTTCCTAGGGATTCTTTGATTGGGTTGTAAAGGTACAGATGGACATCAGGTAGAGAAATAAATCTCTGGGTTTCCTTTGAACAGTCTGTTGCTTGTCATGGTTATCTTACTGTGTTATCATCATTTATACTTATGTCTCCTCCCATTTGACCTTGGGTTTCAGCCTGAGAAAGAGCTGCGGATTGATTTTTTTATTGCTAGCTTCTAGGATATTCTATAACACAGTAACCTCTTTCCATGTATGTTTTTTTAAGATTTTATTTATTTATTTGACAGAGAGAAACACAGCTAGAGGGGGAACACAAGCAGGGAGACTGAGAGAGGGAAAAGCAGGCTTCCTGCCCAGCATGGAGCCTGATGCAGGACTCGATCTGGGACTTAGGCATCATGACCTGAGCTGAAGGCAGTGGCGCTTAATGACTGAGCCACCCAGGCCGCCCTCATCTATGCTGAATAAGTGCTAATAAAAACCATGTAGAATGTGTCTCCTTAGATGGAATCATATGTCAGCTTTTTTTTTTTTTTTTTTTTTTTTTGTAAGGCTGAAATTAGTGCTTTTCCCTCTCTTAAAACAATAATGTATTGTGTGGATATTTTCTCTTTAATATGAGTGAAACATTCAGAACAGCGTGATACCACTAAAACTTTTATTATGCAATGTAGCTTATAAATATTTATTACTGTTAATTTCTGAAGGCAGCGAAAAGTTGTTCTGGTAAACCATCTGAGTAACGGTTAAAATTCAGAGGAAATGAAAGATGACAGGAAGTCATAAAGAAGGTAAAGAATCAGAGGCTTTATGTAGCCTTCTCCTGAAAATTAAAATACAACTGCTGCTTTCAAAACTGGAAAGTTTTTGGTTTTTGGTTTTTTTTCCCTCCTAACTCAGCCTGGGTGGAACTTAGATGATGCAGATGACTGTCCTTATGTCTTATCCTTGGGAGTGAGTTGAGTACAGAAATCCTGTATTTGTTTATAGAGTGTGGCATCGTTGGAGCTCTTCCATACCATGTAATACATGCTCTATGCACCATATTTCCTTCCTGAATCTGAAAAATTCTGAATTCTAAAACACATCTGGCCTGAAGGAGTCCAAATAAGGAATCCAAACCTGTTCATGTCTATAAATAATTGTGAACAGAATTGATAAGAGATAATGGAAAAGGTGCTGTTGGCTTTCACAGAACAGGAGGATTGGATCATTCAAGTAATAATTGTTTTTGTTTACTCTGCTAAATTCTCTGCTAGGTTGTGAATTACAGATATGAAAACATAGGCTTTTTTTTGGTCTGCGGGAATAAGTTAGAGGCAGCATGCTGGGAAGTTTGAATACAGAGGTTGAAGGAACAAGGTTTGTTCCATTGCAGATGAAAGGGAAGGAAGACCTAAGTTGAGGTTGTGGCAAGAATGGAGAGAGGAAGTCCTCTGTGGATCATTAGGAAGAATGGACCACCTTGGCGACGATGGTGTCTAAAAAACAAGAGGAAAGAGAAGGAGTCAAAACTAATGACAAAGTCTGGAGCCCTTGGGGCCAGGGCTGTGGACTCCATTGCCAGATGTGTGAACCATGGGCAAGGAGACGGTTTCAGGGAGCAGGGGATAAACCAGGTCCTTGTGCCTACCTGTAGCCTACTGAGATCTGGACTAGGGGGTGGGAATGGTGGGCCTGGAACGTGGGGTAGACTCTCAGCAGGGACAGAGACTTGGAAACCATGCTCGAGAAAGTGGTGGTTGGAACTCAGCGTTGGCTTTGCCACTATGCTTCGTGGCCTGCAGGAGGAAGATGGAGGGAAATCCTTGTTAATCCTGCGAGAGAATATCTGCTCTTAGCTCATGGCTCCAGCATTTCCATTTGTCTCTCAATAAAGTAAGCATCTTGGAATGTGGCCCGTGGATCTTAAATATGCAATTTCTTGTAACTTTAGGCATGAATATTACCCACTGTCTCCAAGTAAGAATCTGTTTGTTGTTTGATTATATCCAAGGGTTGTAAAGTAGCTGTACAACTGAAACTTTTGATGGAGACAGATTTATTTTCGTGTAGTAATGACATAGTGCTGCTGAATAAAAATATGTTCCATTTTCCTTAGGATGATAGGTTTAAACTGGTTGGCATCGAACAATTTGGTGGTTCTTTCCCCCTTGTGGAGATTGAGTTTCTTTTCATGTATTTGTAGTCTTTTCCATTATAGAAATGTAATTGGAATTGGCATTCATATAGCAAGGTTAGAGACATACTATGCAGTATTGCTTGACCATTGCTAGTTAAGTAATGGAGTTATTTTGGTTTAAAAAATACATACTGAAATTAATTGTGTTGAGCCAAATCTACATATTTGGACCAGACCCAGGCATCCATTACGCATTATGTGACAATGCCTGGGCAAAGATGTTCTTTAAATGTTAGAGGTTATTTGTTTTGCATCTTGGAGATTGTCCAGAATGTAGAAGGTTTGGCAATGGGCGTTCTTTTAAGAGCAGAGTACATTCATCCTGGAGGACACACTGGTTGGTCATTAGAACCTATTATTAGCTCTTGGGTTAGTGTGCGTCTTCTAGTGGTCAGAGCAATTCACCTTTTAGGGTTTCTCAGCCGTGATAGAAACCAGATCTTAAGGATGCTGGTTCCACATTTTGGATTGGGATCCAAAAGCGTCCCATGGGTTTACAGAAAAGACATGAGAGATGGCCTTTGGAAAGAAATACGGTGTCCAGTCAGGGGTGGGGACCTGTGTGTTAGGTTGGTGTTTGCTTCAGCCCCATTCCCTTAGCAGCAGTGGTGACTGCTTCCCCTGTCACAGCATAGCTCCTGACGGCATGCCCTTGCGCATTCATACACGAAATCACTCAAAACTGTTAAGGCTTTCCATCTTGCCCTGGGTGTTACTCATCTTAATAACTTCTTTTTGTAGTTTTTTAATCCTGAAATGATTTCTGACTTAGGGAAAAGTTGCAAGACAAGCACAGAGAACTTGTATCTGTCCTTCACCCAGTTTTTCCAAATTATGATTTTATTTCATTTTCTTTATTATTTTCTTTTCATCCTACATCTTAGGATCATTTTTCTGAAGCATTTGAGAGTCACTTGCAGATACAGTGTCCTTTATCTCCAGCTACTCCAGTAGCTTCTCCAAAAAGCAAACACCTTGTTACCTATTTGTAAAACGATTATAGTATCAGGAAAGTAACACTGATACAGTATTATTTAATCAACAGACCTTATTATTTCACCAGTTGCCCCACTAATGTCCTTTATAGTCAAAGAATTCTAATAGTAATAATAATAACAGTAATAGTAGGAATGGAGAAAGAAAAAGAACTGCCTGGGGTCCAGTTTGGGATCAGATAATATATGTCGTTGTTAGGTCTTGTCAGCCTGTTAATCTGGATGTGTTCCTTAGGCTGCCTTTGCTTTTGGGGACCTTGACATATTCGAAGAGTAGAGCCCAGATATTTTATAGACTGCTCCATAGTTTGTATTTATTTGATAATTCCTCATGATTATTAGATTGAGTTTGAGTTTTTAGTAGGAATGGCACAAAAGTATCACGTCCTTCATGGTGTGATTTAAAAGAAATATCTATTTGACTTACGTTTTCCTTTTGTTGTTGTTACTGTTTGTTTGTTTTTTAAAGAGAGGTGCTGCTTCTTTGTGTTTTCCTAATCATCCATCAACAAATAGTTTCTAAGTACTCTCTATTTAAGGAAGTGTAGGGGATACAAACACAAAACATTCTTGTTACAGCCAAGAATTTATCATGTTAAGGGAAGGAGGCATCAATAAAAGTGACTACTTTCTTCTGTGGTACCCCTTTGTGATTTCTAAGGTACATATATCAAAGAGTGTCAGAGATCCCAAGGTTCGAGTTGTCCTGTTCTCATCTGACACCTCTCCTCCTTTAAATGCTGTAAAGTACGACTGAAATTTTAATGGACTCTTTCTGAGCGTCAGTGATTATATAAATACAGAACTAATGTCATGTATAAAGCTTTTAAAATCATTTCTACCAGTAGGAGAAAATACATGGTGTTTCTTCGTTTCAGTAAGATCAGCCATGACCTTACCGTTGTCTGTAACGTCATGGTGATGGTGGTGGATGATGAGGCTCCCACATGAGCCATGTTGTAGACCGTGACCTGAGTTTGGGATTGGCAGTTCCACTCCTTTACCCCGACTTTCTGTGTCCTTGCCAAGAACCTTGCCTTTCCTAGCCCTGTTTTCTGTCATCAACCCTAGTTCTTAGCTTTCCACTCAAGAGTTTTACTGCTTTGGAAGAGTCAGGGCTGGGAAAGCACATGTAGGAGCCGGGGCACTGAGAGGGCAGGTGGACAGTGACACGCCCCCATCAGCTTGGAGACTCATTTGCACACTTGAGTGTTGAAATGTGTGTGGTCCACCCTCAGTGCCTGAGCAGTGGGTCTTGTGGACTTCACACTTACTTGTGAGGAATTAAAATCACGAAGGTTGTCCTGTTGAATGCCAGAGGTTTGCTTTTTAGAGTTTACAGGTTTTCCTTCCTTCCTTCCTTTCCTTTCCTTCCCCAGCCTTCCTGACTCCTTTCCTCTCTTTTTCTCTCTTTCTTCTTTTTCAACTCTATAAGCGTTATATGAAAACACGTGTGTAGTAGGTAAGTGCCAGTGAGAACAGAGCCTTTGCACGCCTGACTCTTAGTACTTGGCACATCGTCTGACACCCCTGGTAGAAACTCAGCAGTGAAGTGAGTGAATGAAGTGTACAAAGCAAAACGTTCCCCTTCTCCTTCCCATTGTAAGCATTACCATCAGGTTACTACTGTTTTACCCTAGTTGGCAAAATTCTGTTCTCTCAGAGAGTTGGCGTGATTTAATTTTCTCTCTGGAGCAAGTCTTAGTTAAGCAGCATGTAGTTAAGCACTGTGGGTTTTCCTTGCCAATGTGTAGCTTCTCCATGGCCCTCAACTGGGAGTTCTCTCCACACTCTCAGGGGCAGCGATGCGATTCTAGCTCCTTCACTTTAGCAAGAGAGAGCACTTCCGGAGGCTCACACTGGAGGACTGGATGACCAGTGTCTGTCCCATGTGAGACAGAGCTTTCTAACATGCAGCTTGGGCATCCACCTCTCTCAGTGATATGGAGAGAGCCATCGAGGTGATTTTTCATAGCTTTCCCAGTTACCCAGCCTGTTTCTGGGACACGGAGTACTTCTGTCAAAAACAGTTAAAGGAAAAGAAGCTAATTTTAATGTTTATTTGCAACAAGGAGGGCAATAAATATTTTATAAATTGTAAGTGCAACAAACTGTTAGAACATCTTTACGAATCTGTTTTGATTGGCTTCCTATCCGTGACAGAACGTTTGATGAAGGCAGCTATCTGAAAGGTGACTGGAGTGTGTGTTCCCTTCCTTCAACCCAGTCAACATGCACCTGTTTTAAAATTCAGCTTTCTGGGGTGCCTGGGGGGCTCAGCTCAGTTGGTTGAATGTCTGACTCTTGATTTCGGCTAGGTCATGATCTCACGGTTGTGAAATTGAGCCTTGTCTTGGACTCCATGCTCAGCATGGAGCCTCCTTGAAATTCTCTCTCTTCCTCACCCTCTGTCCTTTAGCCCCGCCCCCTGCTGGCATGCTCGCTCTCTCTAAATAAATAAATTAATTAAATACAATAAAGAAAATTGAGCTTTCTTCCTTGTTGACTAGAGTGTCTATATTTGAACCTATTAGGCCTTAACCATATAATCTCCAGCAGCTTAACTTCCTTAAGTTGTTCTACGTTAATTAACATGTAAAATGTCTCTGTTGTATAAACTTCTTCACTGAGGTGAAACTATTGATGTATTTTTTGTTGTTGTTGAGAATTTTATTTTTAAGTAATTTCTACACCCAACGTGCAACTTGAACTCAGGACCCTGAGGTCAAGAGTCACATACTCTACTGACTCAGCCAGCCAGGTGCCCCTGATTTGACTGTTTCCAACAACTTCTTTATAAAATAAGTCGTCTCGGAATCTCCACACTGTTAGCCAAGAAGAGACAGTCAAGTATCGCATGGTTTCACTTACTTGCGGTGCATGAGGGCTAAACTGGAGGACAGTGGGAGAAAAAAGGAAATGGGAACTAGGGCAATCTAGGGAGGGAAACGAAACAACAGAGACTTTGGACACAGAAACAAACTGAGGGACTTGGAGGGAGGGGGGTGGAGGGATGGGAGAAACTGGTGGTGGGTACTGGGGACACCTAAAGCGTGGAGCACTGGGTGTGGGGAATGGGGAA
>PITA01029594.1:0-17680 GCA_004023965.1 Spilogale gracilis | reverse complement strand
GTGGGGCTCGATCCCAGGACCCCGAGTTCATGACTTGAGCTGAGAACAAACACTCAACAGACTGAGCCATCCAGGCACCCCTTGACTTCCTTTTTGGTAAACAGGATTACAACTTAGTGTTTAAAAACATGGGCTATGGAACAGGACAGCTTGAGTTTGACTTCCAGCTCTGATACTTATTAGCTGTGTGTCTTTGGGCAAACCATTTAACTTCGCTGTGGCTCTTTTTCTGTAATTGAAATACATGGTAGGGAATGTCTCACTTATTACTTCTACTTTATGGAAATTTTCCTGGGTCTTCCTGACTAAAATTTCTTCCCAATGAACTTTTAAATTATTAGGTTATATTTCCCTAAATTCCATCAAGATTCTGATTTTGATAATGTTCAATTTATTGAGTAATTTAGGAAGAATTGACATTTTGCATCTTTGTCTCTAAAAACATAATTTAGCTTTATATTTATTCAATTCATCATTCAGAAAATATTTGTGAATACATTTTCAAATTTTAATTCCAGTATAGTTATCACACAGTATTAGTTTCAGGTGTACAATATAGTGATTCAGCACTTCTGTACATTACCCAGTGCTCATCACAACAAATGCCGTCCTTAATCCCCATCACCTATTCACCCATTCCTCTCCCCACATCCCCTCAGGTAACCTTCAGTTTGTTCTCTGTAGTTGAGAGTCTGTTCCTTTGCTTCTCTCTCTCTTTTCCTTCTGCTCATTTGTTTCTTAAATTCCACATATGAGTGAGATTATATAGTATTTGTCTTCCTCTGACTGCCATATTTCACTTACCATTAAACTCTGTAGCTCCATCCATTTCATTGCAAATGGTAAGATTCCATTCTTTTTTATGGATGACTAATATTCCATTGTGTATATGTAACACATCTTTATCCATTTATCTATGGATGGACACTTGGGCTGCTTCCATAATTTAGCTATTGTAAATAAGGCTGCTATAAACACAGGGGTGCATCTATCCCTCTGAATTAGTGTTTTTGTATTTTTTTGTGTAAATACCCAGTAGTGTGATTACTGGATTGTAGGGTAGTTCTATTTACAACTCTTTGCGCAAACCCCATACTGTTTTTCAGAGTGGCTGCCCCAGTTTGCATTTCCACCAACAGTGCAAGAAGGTTCCTTTTTCTCCACATCCTCCCCAACACTTGTTGTTTCTTGTGTTTATTATTTTAGCCATTCTGACAGGTGTGACATGATATCACATTATGGTTTTGATTTACGTTTCTCTGATGGTTAGTGATGTTGAGCATCTTTTCATGTGTGTGTTGGCCACCTGGTTGTCTTCTTTGGAGAAGTGTCTGTTCATGTCTTTTAAAATTTGGATTAACTGTTTTTTGGGTATTGAGTTATATCAGTTCTTTATTTTATTTTATTTTATTTTATTTTATTTATTTGACAGAGAGAAACACAGTGAGAGAGGGAACACAAGCAGGGGGAATGAGAGAGGGAGAAGCAGGCTTCCCGCCGAGCAGGGAGCCCGATGTAGGACCCGATCCCGGGTCTCCCGGATCATGACCTGAGCGGAAGGCAGTCGCTTAACCAACTGAGCCACCAGGCACTCCTATATCAGTTCTTTATATACATTGGATACTAACTCTGTATCAGATTTGTCATTGCAAGTATCTTCTCCCATTCAGTAGGTCATCTTTCAGGTTTATGGGTTGTTTCCTTTGCTGTGCAGAAGCTTTTTATTTTGATGTACTTCCAAATGTTTATTTTTGCTTTTATTTCTCTTGTCTCAGGAGATGTAAGTAGAAAAATGTTGCTATGGCTAATGTCAGAATCTCTCCTTTACTTCTGACCAACTCCTATATATTTTGTATTTTGTAACTGGCTTTCTTCTATTGATTCCATGATAAAGTCTATGTTCCAGGATAAATCCTGCATATTACCATTTCCCAACATCCTTGATACTCTTTTTTCTTGTTGGTTCATGTTCCTAATAATTCTTACTTCATCCCTAACTTTGCATATACAGTTCTTCCTGTTTGGAATCCTCCTTCTTCCCTTCTGTCTTCCTACTCTATCTATTCTTTAAGACTCATCTCAGTTCCTGTCTGCTCCATGGAAATGTCTACTTTCTCTAGTTCATAGTGCTTTTTCCCAGAACATCTTCTGTACCTAAACACTTACTATTTGTGTTCTCTTTTAGCCTTTCATGTGTTAGCCAACTAGATTATAAACTCTTTGTATGGCTTGCTTTTCTTTGTCTACTTCATAGTTCTTACCTGGCTACATACGTATTCACCAAGTTAATTCAAATTGAACTAGTTAGTGTTGGAAATCAGCTATTCTAACTTCATTTTTTTTGGTGCTGAGTAACTGGTTCTTATGTTTCATTATTATGCGGCTGATGCTGGTCCTCAGCTATCCAAATTGGTAAGAGAAGATCTCCTCCTCCCACAGCTTTGCACATATGGCACCCAGCTCGGGCTGGCATGGGAAGAGAGCAGAAGAAGTAATCTGCTTCAGCTGGTTGCTAAGTTTGTAGCTTAAGAGATTTGAAGAATTAAATACACTGTTCAAGCTGTTCATCTAGTTTTATTAAATGCATATTCACAAAGGGTACTTTCCTTTCTAAAGGACTAACAATAATATCACTTTTTGGAAATGCTTTTATTTGTGAGAAACTTTTGAAAGGTTCTTTTTATCTAGGAGATTTGATATTTTGATTTGCAGCTGTTCAGTTCTGGCAATTTGAGGGCCTTCTAGTAGGTGTTATTTTATTAGTTTCTGGAGGGTGGGGTGAATTTTTCAAACTTTTTTGGACAGTACTAATATTTAGGGGGAGTTATTTTGCTGTTGGCAGCACTAAAAACAGCCTTTTTCTCTTTCGACTATGATGGCGAGTGTGGAGTTGATTTTCAGTGGTAGTGAAAGTAATGAGCTCAGAGACTATTACCATTTGAGGCTGTCATGTATCTTTACTTTCTGCTTTACGCAGGAGAAGCATGTGAACCTGTTACATATCGAGTCCCGAAAATCAAAGAGAAGAAACTCAGAATTTGAGATTTTTGTGGACTGTGATATCAACAGAGAGCAATTGAATGACATTTTTCATCTGTTGAAGTCCCATACTAACGTCCTCTCTGTGAATCCACCAGATAATTTTACTGTGAAGGAAGATGGTAAGTTAGAAAAGTGAAAATCCCACTCCGAAGATTAAGTACATAATGTGAGTCCAATCTTATATTTATCTTGAAGGCATGAACATAAAAATAAAACACTGTCTCTTCAAATTGCTTTGGTTAGTAGTGAAGGTAGCACAAAATGTGATTGCTCAAAATACAATTGAACGATTATAAAATAACATTTTATCAAGTATGACAAAAGTGAAAGGGAAGCCCTGGATATAAGAAAGAGTTCAGAATGGTTAGAAATTGATTAGGTTTTCTTGGTTTCCAAATCATCAAGCATTTCTTAATTTCACAAACCTTTAATTTACAATCTCTCAGCACTTAGAAATTCCCATAGGGCTTAGCATCTGGCAGATATGAAGTGAATATTCAAATTTGTTGAGAATATTGACAGTCACTGACAACTGTGATGTGAATACACTCTTTACACACTCCTCCCTGTCCCCACTCTCACCAAAATCAAGTGAAAAGCAACAGAGCCTCCTAAGGTTTCAGGTGGCTAAGAACTTCTGTTGTGGAAAAAATCCTTGGGACAAAATATAAAAGGGTAATTCAACCATGTTTTGTATATAGTACCTAATTTAAAATAATCCCTTTAGAACATGTAAGATATTGGGGTATAATCAGGCTGATTCTTATCTGTTATATATTTGTATGACTGTGTACATTATTAAAATAACAATATGCTTCCATTTCTGAGTGTCAGATAGCTGCTTCCCCGAGTCCCTTGCATGTCCCCACCATGCCCAAAGTCCATGTGCCCCAGATGCTATGTTTGGAGTCTCAGACCCACTACAAACAACCAAAGGGTTAACAGCTGGTGAGGCAGGAGCCTAGGACTCTGCTAGTGTCTATTTTGAGTGGCTTGTGCCCCTGTGGAGCATTAGGTTGGAACAAGGTGGATTGAATTCTAGTCCTCTCTCTTCCAACAGATGAGTTACCTTAGATAAATCACCTCTCTGAGCTTTGATTATCCTGTCTGTAAAATGAAGAGTTTTCTAGGACCCAAATGGTTCAGGTGCTATTTAGGGAATACTGATTTGTGTCACTTATTTCTACTAAGAAGCAGGGATATATATATGTGTGTGTGTGTGTGTGTGTGTGTGTGTATATATATATACATGCATATATAATATATAGACTATATAGTCTATATATACTATAAAGACTAATATATATACTAATTATATATATATAATATAGTTGAGAATTAGCTCCACCTACAGGGTTAGGGAAGGTTCATTTGATTTGGGTCTTGAAGGAGGAGAAGGCTATTCTTAAGAAAATTGAAGGATGGGTGGAGGGGACGAGCAGGAGAATGGCAAGCACAAACCCCGAGTTCCAGGAGGGCTTGTGTGTCAGAGGCAGGGTGAGAGGGTGAGATAATAAAAGTGGCAAAGACATCAGTGATCTCTAAGAGCCTTTGCAGCAATGAAAAGAAACATCCAAAGTTCTCATTAAATTAGCACCTTGATCTGCAAAGTTCCTATTCTCCTTTTTAAAGAATAGTTAATATAAGCTTATTCTGCTTTTTAAAGGATAGTTAATATAGCTTTAACATTTTTTTGGTACTTTAGGTCTATTACTAAAGTATACCATTTCTCCAACACTTACGAAATCAAGGCACAAAAATTAATTTGACCTCAAAAATTTTGAATAAATTTTACTTATTAGAAATAGAGCAACTTACTTGTATAAATTTTGCCTCAAAGTACAAGCTACAATAAAAAATTTCATCCAAATGTACTTATGACTTTCTTAATTTCTTCTTTCTTATTGCCTTCAGAGCATCTCTTCAGCTGTTAGTGGTTTTGTATTTTGCAGGTATGGAAACTGTTCCTTGGTTTCCAAAGAAGATTTCTGACCTGGACCATTGTGCCAACAGAGTTCTGATGTATGGATCTGAACTGGATGCCGATCATCCTGTAAATATTTTTAATCTTTTCCTGAAAATAATTTAAAGCAAACTAAAAATTAAGGGAAATTCTTTTCTTTCTTTCTTTCTTTCCTTTTTCTTTTCTTTTTTCTTTCTTTCTTTCTTTTTTTTTTTTGTGTGTGTGTATGTGCTTATTCTAGAATAAAGAGGATCTGGTTTTAATCTGGGTTTTGAGAAGTGCCCATAGTTCTCCACATTGGTGGAATCCTGACTGAGTGTCTGGAGAGCATCTCACTTCACTAGTTTGAAACACCTGTCACATGTCTGGCATTATTAATAAGAGCTATTCCAAGAATTCTTACTAAAGTGAAGACAGTATCTGCAGCAACCAGTATCTGCCTGGTTTATTAGGCAGTTGATGAACTAGGAAGTTGTTGCTTTGGAAAAGTATATGGGATGCAGTACAGGCATGAGTTGGAGAAGTAGTAAGCCCAGAGCATTAGGGGTTGCTTACGGAATCCTAGTGTTCTAGGAAGGTGGAGAAAAAAAGAGTGCCCTTTTGGAGTCCTGCACAGCAGGTCTTTGATCTGCCCCTTAGTGGCTGCGTATTGCCTCACATACCTCTTAGCTGACCTACCTTTTTTTTTCCTATAATAAATAATATCTCATTGAGCTATTTATTAATTGTAATTGTATTTGCCCTCAAGGGATTTGCAGTCTAGTTGGAAAGAGAAAGCACACATCTATAAATAAACACGTGATTAAATCGTGAAAAGTCCTAAATGGCACGAACAAATTGCTTTGAGGTGTACACAAGAAGGCAAACACTTCTAGTTGAAAGGATCAGAGAAAGGCAACATTTTAATAAGCCTGTAAAGGAGTTTGGCAGGAAAGAGATGGGGAGGAAGGACAATTCATTGCAACATGAACAAAGGTCCAGAGGTAAGAAAATCCAGAGCATGTTTATGGAGAGCTGGCTAAATAATTTTTTTCTATCTACAACCAAGTGCTACTGATTTTTACCTCCTAAGTATTGCTTAAATTTGTTCCTTATTTATTCCTATTATCACACCTTTAACTCGTCTCCCAGCCTCCAGCTCACCACCTCAAACCCATCTTCCTCATAGTCTCTAGAATGATCTAAAACCTCAGTATGATCATTATCTCTTTTCTGCCTTAAGTTCGCCAACGATACCTAGATACCATCAAAGAAAATCGAAAACATATGTCCTCACAAACATTGTACATAGCAGCTTTATTCATAATAACAAAAAAGTAAAAACAACCCAGATGTCCATCTACTGATGAATAGATAAGTAAAGTGTGGTATGTCCATAAAATAGAATATTAGTGATCATAGAAAAACACAAATACTGATACATGCATGCTACAACAGGGAGGAATCTTGAAAACTGAAAAAAGAAGCAGCTAGTCAAAAAAAGCTGTGTGTTATATGATTCCTTTTATATGAAATATCCAGACCACCCAACTACCCTCTTTTCCATACCCTGGATTAGGAGTCTCTCTTTTGAGTTCCAGCGGCTTTTTGGGCATATCTTTAATAAGGCAGTTAGCGCATGTTTCATAATAATTGGTTGATGTAAACTCCCTGAAGACACAGGTTGTGCTTTATTCCTATTTGTTTCTCTGGATTTTAGCACCAGGCCAGGTGCGTAGGAGGGGCTTGTCAATCTGTGTTAAAGAGATGAGTTTCATTCTCCCCTTTCAGGGGTCTTCCCCTTCTTTCCTGTTTTGTGTTATTGGCTGTTTTCTCCTGGGCTTTGCTTTTCAAAGTCTAATTTTTTGTTTTTTAAAAAAATATTTTTCTAGGTATAAATTCTAGTGTTATGATTTTATTTTTATTATTATTGCTTTCTTTAGCAAATATGAATATGTTTGCATTTTACAATAAAATCTAAGGCTAGATTTAGTTGTTATGATTCCATGTGTTACTATTACCATTTTATTATTAATTATGATGACAGTAAAATATAGCTGAAGATATAGTCAAATGATTAAAGAAAAAAATCTCACATTTGGAGAAGAGTTGTGTATTTAACTGGGGTGATGCTTTTCTTATTCCTCAAACCATTTTATTTTTGTAGCCACTATAAGATTTTTGTGTCTTTGTATCTATAGTATCTTTGATCTTAATAGCCATCACAGTATAAAGCTTTCATATAAAATTGCCTTTTTAATTAACTTGTTTTACTGGAATTCAGTTAGTTAACATATTATCATTAGTTTCAGATGTTCAGAGTTCAGTAATTCATCAGATGCATCTAACAGCAAGTACTCATCACATCACGTGCCCTCCTTAGTGCCCATCACCCAGTTACCCTATCCCCCAACCCATACGATTGCTTTTAAAATAAAAATGATCATACGTTTCTAAACAGTGCTTGCTCCAAGTAACAATTATGTAGCCCTTTAATATCATAACTTGAGTAATAATGAAATGTTCCCTAAATATCATTTTTCAACATTTGTTAGTATGGATATTTTAAAACTTTTCTTTAATTATCAGGGCTTCAAAGACAATGTCTACCGTAAAAGACGGAAGTATTTTGCAGACTTGGCTATGAACTATAAACAGTAAGTATAGTATAAAAATAACTTATTCAATTTTGAAACAATAAATCCACAGAGTAAATTATGCTCATTTAGTAAATAAAAGATAAATACCATTTGTTTATTGAATGCTAATTCAAACCAACTCCCTATGTCTCATTAGTGGAGACCCCATTCCCAAGGTTGAATTCACTGAAGAGGAGATTAAGACCTGGGGAACTGTGTTCCAAGAGCTCAATAAACTTTACCCAACCCATGCCTGCAGAGAATATCTCAAAAACTTACCTTTGCTTTCAAAATATTGTGGATATCGGGAAGATAATATTCCACAATTGGAAGATGTCTCAAACTTTTTAAAAGGTAATATGCTTAATTTTTTGTAAGAGTCATGTTGAATTCTGTTGTAGAATTTTTAATAGAGGAATAAAGTTCAAGTATGTGGGAGGTCAGAATTTTCCTTGCTGTGCCCTGAATAATGGACCCAGTATTGGGCATCCCATTTGAAGAGGGACAGTCATAGTCTGGAGCAAGTATAGAGGAAAGTGAGCAGAAATATAAGGAGCTTGGAAAATGTATTATATAAATAAAATTTGAAGGACCCTTAGGTTGTTCAACCTAGAGATATAGGGGACATTATAGCCTTATTTCAATACTAACTGAACATCTTATGTAATAGAGGGACTACTATGTGGCCCTAAAGTAAATGACAGTTGGGTAGAAATTGCAAGCTTTTAGCTCAAAATGGAGAAGACCTTGTTAAATGAGCCATTTGAAAATGGAACAGGCTCATGAGATGGTTATTTCTGCATCCCTGGAGGTTTTCATGCAAAAGTTCCACACCCACTTGTCAGGGATGTGGTAGATGAGATCCAGGCTCTTTGGAGAAGATTGGAGTAAATGGTCTCCGAAGCTCCTTTCCACCTTAAAACTCTATCATTTTCCCAAGGAAGAATATGTGCTAGTAGAAACACCAACAAAGAAGCATCAACAAGTTTTTCCCTTTTAGTTCTTCCTGCTTATTTGGTTCAGGTTTCCTTATTTTTTCTAGCTAGTATAGGAAGCAAAATGATCAGTGATCTCCAGAGTTTACAATATATAAGAAAAATAGATATCCCCTTTTAGCTCAGTAGACCAGAACCTTAGGGAACAAATAGAAGTTATGTTTCTCACTCAAGGGGAGTTTAGTTTATCTCCACCATGGTCTGAAATCCCTATCTTTAAATTTCTTACACAGACCATCATAAAGACCTACATATCTATTCAACTGCATAATTCTTATTAGCCAACCACTATGCACAAAACTAAGAAAAACTAAGCAGGAAAAGGGACTATTGTTTTATAAGGGAAGAACTCATATACATGGTTCCCATAAAAATTAGATGTAAAAAAAGTGGTTAAGGATGGCAGAGAACCAATGCACATGACCTCACACACGGGTCTGACAAGGATGGGCAAGTTTATGCTATAGAATTTATCAAAATTAAATTTGCTTGAGATTTGGAAGAAATAATTTGTTAGGGATACAAAACTGAAAGCTATTCACTTGGGGATCTGGAGTGTGAGCTGGCTGCAGAACAGGTTACTTAAGATGTGTCAAAGGAAATTGTCATGAGGGAAACCCAAACCTAATTGATAGTTCAGACAATACACTGGTTAGAAGGCGTTCCCTACACTGTCAAATATGGTGGCCCCTAGACACATGTGGTTGTATAAATAATTCACATTAATGTAAATCAAAATGTTAGTTTCCTCGCCACACTAGCCACATTTCAAGTGCTTAATAGCCACGTGTGGTTAATGGCTACCCTACTGGGTAGACTAGCTATAGAGCGTTTTCATTATTCTAGAAAGTTCTATTGGACCATGAAGTCCACCCATCAGAGTGGGGGAATCCAAGTATGAAAGGAACTGGGTGGAAGTGGAAGAGCAGGGGGCGAGGGTTTGAAATGAACGGTGGGTGTTGAGCTCATGGAGGTCCCCTGAGTCACTCCTGCCCTACTGCAGGCCCCGTCCACCGAGGGCAAGCAGCCATAGCTGTTGGGGATTCAAAGAGCAACATGCAATTTAGATAAAATATACTTTTCAAGGAAAGTACCGGCTAAAAGTGGGGTAGCTTAAAAAGTGGTTCTGATCTCAATTAATAGATCTTGTTGTTGTTGTTGTTGTTGTTGTTGTTGTTGTTGTTGTTTGAAGGAAGTAAGATTGTCTAGGAGATATCCTAAACCCTTTAAGGAGACAGTGAGGTATAATATAAGGAGACCGGGGCTCTTGTTCTACTCTTATCATTTACGGTGTGACTTTGGGCACATTATTAACTCTCTGAGCCTCAGTTTAATAGTCATCACAATGAGGAGAATGAACTTTAACTTAAATTGTAAACATGAAAGGAGATGTGATGCGTAAGGTCTAACGTGTTATCTGACCCACAGGAAGTGCTTAAAAATTATTACTTCCACATAGTACACATATTTAGTTTCTATGTTCTCCCTCAAAGTGCTGCTGGGTACCTCTGGCAGAATTAAAATGTTGCAGTAAATGGTCTGTGGGGGGGTGAAGATTTTCTTTGTTTTCTGCTTTGCTTTGCAGAGCGCACCGGTTTTTCCATCCGTCCCGTGGCTGGTTACCTGTCACCAAGAGATTTCTTATCAGGTTTAGCCTTCCGAGTTTTCCACTGCACACAGTATGTGAGACACAGTTCCGACCCTCTCTATACTCCAGAGCCGTGAGTACTTCTGTTTAGTATTCATTCATCAAATAGTTATTTGTCATGGTGGTACTTCCTTCAGGAGTCTGGTGTGGAGATTAAGTGAATGAACACTAGTACCTGTAAATTAAATGAATGAACTCTTGTAAAGTGTTGGGAACAGTGCCTGGCACATAATACATTCTCCATACTGTATATATGTTAGCCATTATCATTACTGTTATTAATTGACAACCTGTTACCTGTTAGGTGCCGGGTGCTAGTCTAAGCATAGGGAGTATAAAAAAAAAATCAGAGAAAAGTTTCTGCCTTCATAGGATTTATATTCCAATGGGAGATAGAGATAGTAAGCAAATAAGTAAATATATATAATAAATATATAATATATAAAATGTATATATATATATAAATGTTTATATATATTCAATGTCACCCATCAATGGTGATAAATGCCACTGAGAAAAGTAAAGCAGAAAAAGGGGAATGTGGTGTATGTGTGGAGTGTTTCTGTTTTGAAACGTGTGATCAGATGAGGACTCACTGAGAAGGTGACATTTGAGCAGAGACCTCATTTGGTGGGGGTGGGGGGCAGACATGTCTATGGATAGCTTACGTGCATATGTATGTGAGTGGGCTAAATTGTGAACCAAAATAGTTCCTTTAGTAAATTGCTAGTGTCCTTCATGGTCCACTTGCAAAGTAATACCGCCTGAATCAAAGTAAGATCCTGTTACTGTGGATTGATTTGGTTTGATTGAATTGGTTGACTATGAATTTATATATCACATAAGCATCACAGAATGACGAAATTGTACCTCTTTTTCAGAGATACCTGCCATGAGCTCTTAGGTCATGTTCCCCTTTTGGCTGAACCTAGTTTTGCTCAGTTCTCCCAAGAAATTGGCCTGGCTTCCCTTGGAGCTTCAGAGGAGTCTGTTCAAAAACTGGCCACGGTATAAATTGGAAAATAGCTGTACAGATTAGTAATTCTTACTGGGATGGGAAGGAAGTGTCAGTTTTAAAGTGTGTATTTAAGATAACTGTTAGAAAATTTGTCATTGCTTATATTTAATTTAATTTAAATAATTTTAATAACATTAAAGGAGGATATGAAATTTTAAGGTTCATCAAAAGGAGACATAGGCTTTAAAAAAAAGGTAGACACTGGAGTTCAATAATGTTAATTATTTCTAGATCTTTTTTCAGTAAAAATGATAGGGCCTCTGAAAGTGATGCTAAAAATGTTTTTGAGGGCTAGGTATAAGACTTTATGCTGGAAATACAAAGATGAATATGGTCTGGTTCCTGCCTTCAAAGAATTTATGTACAACTTGAGGAGACAGTCGTATTAGAATGGGATAAACTCTACAGAGAAATTCAGACAGAATGTTCTGGAAGGGCAGAGAATGGCTTGGGGGAAGGTTTCATGGAAGAGGAATGTCTGGACTAGCCTAGGGAAGATGAGTCATGTTTTCACCTGCCAAGAAAGGAAGGAAGAACACCTTAGGATGAGGGCACATAAGGAAAGACAGGAAGGTGCTTGGTGTATCTGGGGAAATGATAAGATGCTGAAGAGAGTGAGATGGGGTGGGGGAGGTAGTATGAAAAAAGCTAGATGATTAGAACGATTAGAACAGTGCTTCTCAAACTGTGGTTTGGGGACTCCCTGGTTTGCCTGAAACCCTTGCACAGGGTCCTTGAGTGAAAGATAGACTCAGAGTGCAAGGTGGATTTCAGTATATTAGCTAGAGTTCATTGATATGGTTTCAGTTTCCACATTGCAGCTGAACTTTAAGAAATTACCGCTTGTTGAGTTTTGATTTAGTGTCAAATATTCACAGTTATCTAAAAAGGCTGTTTATAATACATAGCCAACTACTTATCTGTGTGAGGCTGAGTTTTCTTCATATGCTTTAACCAAAACAACGTATGGCAACAGGTTAAATATTCCAACTACTTATCTGTGTGAGGCTGAGTTTTCTTCATATGCTTTAACCAAAACAACGTATGGCAACAGGTTAAATATAGAAACAGATATGAGGACCCATCTTCTTTTTCCAGCCAGACATTAAATAACATCTAGACAGGCATTTAAATAGATTGGGAACAATGTAAAACAATGCTTCTTTCCTGACCCTTTTTTGTTGTTGTTGTACAATATAGTTACTTTGCATTCAATTGGTATATGCCGTAAAATGGTTTATTACCTTTTAAAAATGAATTAGTAGACATGTAAATGTTTTCAGTTTTAACTTTTACTGTATTAAATATAGTGAGATATAACCCACATAAACAAAAAGTCCTTTGGGTCCTGAGTAATTTTTAGGAATATATGAGTCCTAGGAACAGGAGCTTGGGAAGTGCTGGTTTAGAATGAGGCCAGATTGTAGAAATACTTGGGAACGGGTCTGGGGATCTTAAACTTCATTCCAGGGCACTTTGGGTCAGTGACTAAGTTGCTGTTTGTTTTAAATTGAGTTATTCGGGCTGTGAAAGTAATACCAATGTCCTCTCACAGTGCTACTTTTTTACCGTGGAGTTCGGTCTCTGTAAACAAGATGGGCAGTTACGAGTCTTTGGTGCTGGATTACTTTCTTCTATCAGTGAACTTAAGGTAAAGCCATAAATCCCCCCACATAACTATAGACATTTATATATTTATGTATTTGTTTGTTTATTTAAAGGTTTATTCATTTGAGAGAGAGAGAGAGAGAGCGCACAAGCAGGGGGAGGGGCAGAGGGAGAGGGAGAGAGAGAATCCCCAAGCAGACTCCTTGCTGAGTGCAGGACCTCATGTGGGTCTCGATCCCAGGACCCCAAAATCATGACCTGAGCCAAAATCAAGAGCCAGCTGCTTAACTGACTGAGTCACCCAGGTGCCTCAATAGACATATCTTTTAAATAAAAAGTATTTTAAGGTTTTTGCTTACAAAGATTTGCTGTTCCCTCACCATTTTTACTATACTAGCAATAACGTCTCCTAAATTCTATGGAAATCTTTGGGAATTATTATTTAGGCAATAAAGGAATGAACTTATATTTGCTGAGTGACAGGTGTGTTTGAAATACTGTCCATGGTATTTCTTGCTTTCAGGAGTCTACCACCTGGTGGTGGGTACAGGTCATGTATAGAAATAACCAGTGCAGGCTAGGAAGTGGGCATCATAAGGCAGGAATATACATAAAGATCGTCAGGTGCCTCTTACATGGAAAGAGTGTTAGAACAAGGTCATGGAGATGATCTTGGGGGCATTTATGGGGAATAGCAAGCCATTTGTTCTGCTGGAGTATAATGTGGGTCAAGTAATGCTGTAGGAAATGTTTGAAACTGTAGTTTGGGGTCATTGCATTAGTACCTCCAGAGCTATGCCGATTCTGGTGGGATGTGGTCCATGAAATTAGAGAGTATTCTTTGATTCACTGACTGTCTTCTAGCATTCACTTTCTGGAAATGCCAAAGTAAAGCCCTTTGACCCCAAGATTACCTGCAAACAGGAGTGTCTCATCACAACTTTTCAGGATGTCTACTTTGTATCTGAAAGCTTTGAAGATGCAAAAGAGAAGATGAGGTAAAGTATATCTCCCTCATACCTTAACTTTCTTCTGCCAAAGATAGGTCCAGTAATGGTAACAAATCACAGAAGTGAGTGGCTGGCTAGTTAGAAGCCTATGAGGTAACTTCTGCCTCGGATGTAGCTCCCTTTTACAACAAATATTTAGAGTATGTTGTTCATGGTGAACTTTGGCGATTGCATATATGAATCAGATACACTGAGAAACTGGTTTCTTCTTATCAGAGTGTATAATCTATCAGGAAAAATAAACTATATACAAATTACTGTATCACAGCATAGAAAGCCTTAGAAAGATACAGATGAAACTTTGTTCTCCATTTTATTCAGGAGCAATTTATTCCAGCTGGGGGAACAGGGAAGGCTTACTGGCATCTGAGAAAGCACTTGAAGGATAAAGAGGATTTACATATGCTAAGTTCAGGCTGAGGGACAGCATAAAAAAGGCAAGGGAGGTGGAAAAATATAAGAGTGTGATGCAATGAAACTATGCTTTAACTATTTTTAAAAAAATATTTTATGTATTTATTTATTTGGCAGAGAGAGAGATAGCAAGAGAGGGAACACAAGCAGGGGGAGTGGGAGAGGGAGAAGCAGGATTCCTGTTGATCAGGGAGCCTAATGCCAGGCTTGATCCCAGGACTCTGGGATCATGACTTGAGCTGAAAGCAGACACTTAATGCCTCAGCCAACCAGGTACCCCATGCTTTAACTATTTTTTAATGATTTTATTTACTTTTGTATTTATGTATTTATTTATTTAGCATAAGTCAAGGGAGGAGCAAATGGAGAGGGAGAGAGAGATTTTCAAACCAACTCTGCAGTGAGCATGGAGACAGATCAGGGGCTTGCTCTCACCACCCCGAGATCATGACCTGACCTGAAATCAAGAGTCAGACACTCAACCAACTGAGGCACCCAGGCACTCCACTATGCTTTAACTGTGAATCAACTAGGCGTGCTAAGAAAGGAAGGCATTAAGAAAAAAGAAAGAAAGGAAGGAAGGAAGATATTGGAGGCAGAGAAAGTACTCAGGAGATTTTTTGTAATACTTCAGGTGAAAATAAGAGCCTGGGCCAAGACAGATGTAGTAGGAAAGGGGGGACTATAGAAGCAGAATCAACAAAGTATTTGGTGGAAGGGTCTCAGGTCACATTGTGAGATCATTGTGGGACAGATGGGGGTTGAAGACATGCTCCTTATCTTCCCAGATTTTTGTTACTTGGGCAGTTAGGCCAGGCACAGAACCAAATAACTACCAGCAGAGCTTCCTGTACCTCCTGTGCTCCCTTTGTGCAGACTCGAAGAAGGGGTCCCTTCTGGGTAGACCAGGTGGATGGCAAGCTACTTTTCAGCCCTTACTCATGTACAGTTGTCCTCAACTGTGTTCCTAGGGGACCTGAACACAGTTGTTCTTGGGGGTAACAAAGGAGAGGTTCAAATGTTGACTTGATGAAGATGGCAGGACTTGAATGCATGAAGGAAGGATAGAGGTTAGATCACTTGAGAGAAACCTAGAGGAAGACATTCTAAACACAGAATGTCCATGTGCAGGAGTCAGGATTGTTCTTGGCCTTTCTCTCTCTCTCTCTCTCTCTCTCTCTCTCTCTCTCTCTCTGTGCGTGTGTGTGCATGTGTGTGAGTGTAGTTGGGTAAATCACAGCTGAGGGGTCTGTTACTAGGTGGTCGAGTGCTGCCGCTGTCTCCTGATAAAGCTACTGTAGTTGCTCTCCTTACTGTAGTCGAGAAATGTACAAAGTAATAAATCACTAATAAAGTCACACACAGGATCTTTCCCTAGCAATGCAAGGGTGGATGTGTCTATGACAGTTTTAGATTTCCTACCTGTGTAGGATTCTAGGGGATCTCTGCACGTGCTGAGCAGGGAAGTAGGTCAGATTGGTTGTGTGAACAACTAATAAAGATTTGTCTTTCGCCTCATGTGTGAAATAGTTTTGCTGTTGCTCATTCAGTTTTCATCCTCTGCTTCCTAGAAACTGATTGCCTCTTACTTGTTTTCTTAAATAGGGAATTTACTAAAACAATTAAGCGTCCATTTGGAGTGAAGTATAATCCATACACACGGAGTATTCAGATCTTGAAAGACACCAAGAGCATTACCAGCGCCATGAATGAGCTGCAGCATGACCTTGATGTTGTTAGTGATGCCCTTGCGAAGGTCAGCAGACAGCCAGTCATCTGATCCTGAGAGGCTCCAAGTATCAATTCCGAGGCCTGTGGGCCAGCTCCTGCTTTTCTTGAAGACCTGCTTGTGGAGGGACAGCAGCCAAACAATATTCTCTACTATCAGTTCTTTGGAAACTTGTCCCTGAGTA
This sequence comes from Spilogale gracilis, assembly GCA_004023965.1. NCBI lineage: Eukaryota > Metazoa > Chordata > Mammalia > Carnivora > Mephitidae > Spilogale > Spilogale gracilis. The sequence continues at coordinate 1,451 of PITA01029594.1, read as the reverse complement.
TTCTACACCGCTACCTATTATTTTGTTTTGTAACAGCTTTAGTGAAATATGATTCATATACATTACAGTTCACCAACCACTCATTTTCTATAGAGAATTTTTTGACCCCAGAGATCGATTTCATACCAGCTTGATTCTCTTTTCCCTAATCCTTCTTGAATGAAATGACATTTATGATGACTTAAAATGCCTGGGTGGGTATTATGGAGCTGACCCATGCTGTAACCTAACATCCTCTTATTTCTAACGTATCTTACTTATCTTTGGATTTGTGCCAAGCTTGATCACATTCACAGCCCTAAATTTAATAGGAGACCAGCTGTCTCCACTGTTAATGTGGGCAGAAGTATAAGAGACCTTTGCATGTGAAACGTAAAGAGGAAGCAGTCTAGTTTCAAGTGTGGTATCTTGTAGGGAAATATGAGTAGCCAAATCTAGAAAGGTTGACTGGGGTATAATCCTCAGGCGCAGGCTAATAATTTGGGACTTTATTTGGTATGGCAGTAGGGACCCCCTTCCCAAGCAACCATCCTCCATGAGTGAGACCCTTTGGTTTCTAAGGCACTGCATGATGTTGGTTTTGTTTTGGATGATCTCTTCTATTTATGGGGCTAAGGGAAACTTGGGGGGACCACATGCAAGGCCCTGTACTTACACGTGCATGATATTATGATGGAATTTGTCCTTAGGTTAGCAGGAGATGGTATTGTCAAATGGAGAGTTCAAATTGAGACAGATGAGAGAAACGCAAAGTTAAGGTTGGGAAAGCAACACTGAGCACTTCATTTCCAAGGTATAGATGAGGTCATAAATAGAGAGGTAAGGTATAGGGGTAAAAGGTAGGGAAATGGGTGAGGAAATGAGATGCAAAACAAGGTCAAGAAGACCATTTTAGGTCTGACACCAATAATGGAAGGGTTGCAAGAGCTGGTTTTTATGTGCTATTGGCTATGCAGGACAGGGAATGGGCCTGATAGAAGAGGGTGAAGCTGGACTCCTGAATACATTCTGTGTCTTCTTTTGATTTGCTCCTTTTCTCCCCACCACCTCCTCAGGCTTCTGTCTTTGGTCCTCTTCTCTCTCTGCCATCTCCTCATGGAAAATATCATCCACATCCATGACTTCAATTCCTTTTTTTTCTTCCTTAAGATTTATTTATTTATTTTAGAAGGTGGGGAGGAGCAGAGGGAGAGAGAGTCCTAAGCAGACTCTACAATGAATGTGGAGCCTGACGTGGGACTTGATCTCACAACCTTCAGATCAGGACCTGAGCTGAAACCAAGAGTTGGGGGCTCAACTGACTGCAGCACCCAGGTTCCCCCATGACTTCAATTCTTATTTTCTGTGACTCCCATATTTGCATTTCTAACCTTGACATTTTTCTGGAATTTTTGCATCTTAAGTCTAGCTACCTGCTGAATATTTTCTGTCTAGATGTCCCATAAATCAGG
>PITA01029593.1:0-17781 GCA_004023965.1 Spilogale gracilis | reverse complement strand
CCCCCCCCAACCACTCGCACATGTGGGATTCGATCCTGCGACTCTAGGATCATGACCTGAGCTGAAGGCAGTTGCTTAACCAACTGAGCCACCCAGGCACCCGTTTTTGTTTTTGTTTTTCAAAGATTTTATTTTTAAGTAATCTCTGCACCCAACGTGGGGCTCAAAATCACAACTCTGAGATCAAAAGTATGCTTCACCAACTGAGCCAGGCAAGTGCCCATAGATCTCTATTTTTAATCAACTGTATGAAATTGGTAATAATTTCATTTTAAATGAGGAGGACATTTAAGCTCAGGTTACAGACCTTGGTAAAAGTCACACAATTAAATCAGCAGAACTGTGTTTGAATTCTTTATTTTTTTAAAGATTTTTATTTATTTGAGCGAGAGACAGTGAACACCATCTAGGGGAGTGGCAAAGGGAAAGGGAGGGAGACGGATAAGCAGACTCTCTGCCAAGCAGGGACCCTGAGATCATGACCTGAGCCAAAGTCAGACCCTTTTTTCTTTTCTTTCTTTTTTTTTTTTTTTTAAAGATTTTATTTATTTGACAGAGATCACAAGTAGGCAGAGAGGCAAGCAGAGAGAGAGAGGAGGAAGCAGGCGCCCTGCTGAGCAGAGAGCCGGATGCAGGCCTTAATCCCAGGACCCTGAGATCAAGACCTGAGCCAAAGGCAGAGGCTTTAACCCTCTGAGCCACCCAGGTGCCCCAAAGTCAGACTCTTAACCAACTGAGCCACCGAGGCACTCTGAGCTGGGTTTGAATTCTAAACTGAGCTATAAATTGCTGCCATGCACTTTGTAAGTAGTCAAAGCAATCCCATAAGTTTCCTTTTGGAAAATTATGAACCAAAGGATCACTGTTATTTATTTATTTTAGAGGGTGAGGCAGGGAGGGACAGTGGCAGAGAAAAACTCTAAGCAGATTCCACTGCTGCGTGCTACCAAACCCGGCTCTATCTCATGAACCTGAGATCATTACCTGGGCCAAAACTGAGAATCATACCCTCAATTGACTGCTCCACTCAGGTGCCACAGATCACTATTTTTTTAAAAGTCACTTGTACGTTTAAAAAATATTTAAAAACATGGGGCGCCTGGGTGGCTCAGTTGGTTAAGCAACTGCCTTGGGCCCAGGTCATGATCCTGGAGACCCGGGATCGAGTCCCACATCGGGCTCCCTGCTCCGCGGGAAGCCTGCTTCTCCCTCTCTCACTACCCCTGCTTGTGTTCCCTCTCTCGCTATGTTTCTCTCTGTCAAATAAATAAAATCTTTTAAAAAAAAATATATATATATATATTTAAAAACTTAAGAGAGTGGGCACCTGGGTGACTCAGTCAGTTAAGCCTCTACCTTTGACTCAGGTCATGTTCCCAGGGTCCTGGGATCCATTCCCAGTAGGGCTCCCTGCTCAGTGGGGGAGTCTGCTTCTCTCTGTCCTGCCCTCTGCTCAGGCTTGTTCTCTCTCTGAAAAATAAATACAATCTTTAAAAAAAAGAAATAATAAAAACTTCAGAGTATAAATGGAAGCAACTTTATAACCGTCTGTGACAAATGTGTTTAAAGCAAAAGATATATGTAGTGGCTCAGTAATTTGCTCATCTTAGTATTCGAATCATTATTTTATAAGGCAGAAATTTTTCCTCTATGTTACTGTTTGAAAATTTTTTTTATTTTTTATTTTTTTTGTTTTAAGATTTTATTTATTTGACAGAGAGAAACAGCGAGAGAGGGAACACAAGCAGGGGGAGTGAGAGAGGGAGAAGCAGGCTTCCTGCCGAGCAGGGAGCCCTATATGGGACTTGATCCCGGGTCTCCAGAATCATGACCTGAGCCGAAGGCAGTTGCCCAACCAACTGAGCCACCCAGGCGCCCCTGAAAATTTTTTAAAACATCAGAAATTGGGGCACCTGATTGGCTTAGTTGGTAAAATATATAACTCTTGATTTCAGGGTCACATGTTTAAGCCCCATGTTGGGTGTAGAGCTTACTTAAAAAAAAGAAAATCAGGAATTGGATTTACCTTATGAACTGAAAAGGAGCCACGGGCTTTGAAAAGTGAAACCAATTTTTGTGGAGATTTTCACATTGCTGTATATTTGTTTTGCCTTTCACAGGTGTTTTAATTAATAGCCTTGTTAAGTAAAATTTTGGCGGTTTTTACTACATCTCATATTTAGCAAAAAAAGTGCCAAAGTTTAGTATGACAATACATAAGACTATTTGAATAGCTCTGCTTGTGGATAAATTATGAAAAATATTTTTCAGTTGTAAAAATTCTATTAATTTTATTTTCCTAGGACAAAGGATAACTCTAACAAAATATTATTATACATTGTATTATAATAACATAATATTGACTGAATGCAGCTTTATCATCTCACATTTTCTAATTATTTTAAGATGGATGTAATACCACTTAATACCCTGTAGATTTAATGTTAAAGAAGTTTTTCCCTTTAAGGAATGGCAATCGTGTCCTCAGTTCTTACTTACTTCCATCTGTTTATATTTTATAGTTGAAAATAAGTATGCAGGAGGGAATCCAGTTTGTGTGCGCCCAACTCCCAAGTGGCAAAAAGGAATCGGAGAATTCTTCAGGCTGTCTAAAGATTCTGAAAAAGAGAATCAGATTCCTGAAGAGGCAGGAAGCAGTGGCTTAGGAAAAGCAAAAAGAAAGTAAGTTTTTATATTCTGGAATATAAAGAAAATATTTATATTCTTGAAAATAAAATACAAGAGGATATTGAGTAACTTTAAAGTTTCTCCTTGAACAGATAAGAAAACACGAACCGAGGTTTTTTTTTTAAACTTGTGCTACTCTTTTTCTAAGTCACTCCCAAATTTCAAACATCAGTAAAAAGGATTATTTTTACTCATTGCAGTCACTCAAAGAGGATCTGTTCCCAATCAGACGCTAAGTACTAAGGGCTATGTTATTGACCATGCACTTCTTGTCATTATTATTTCATTTTTACTGTCTATTTTCTATTCTTTTTTTTTTCAAAAGAGCAGTTTCTTTTTTTAACATTTTTTTAAAAGATTTTATTTATTTATTTGACAGAGAGAGATCACAAATAGGCAGAAAGGCAAGCAGAGAACAAGGGGGAAGCAGGCTCCCTGCTGAGCAGAGAGCCTGATGCGGGACTGGATACCAGGACCCTGAGATGGTGACCTGACCCAGAGGCAGAGGCTCAACCCTCTGAGCCACCCAGGCGCCCTCTTTTCTTTCTTTCTTTTTTTTTTAAATTTTATTTATTTATTTGACACAGAGAGAAAGAGAGCACAAGCAGGGGGGAGCAGCAGGCAGGCAGGCAGAGGGAGAGAGAGAAGCCGGCTCCCTGCTGAGCAAGAAGCACTATGTGGGGCCTGATTCCAGGACCCGGGATCATGACCTGAGCTGAAAGCAGCCGCTTAACCCACTGAGCCACCCAGGTGCCCCCCAAAAAGCAATTTTTGTGTTGGTTTATCAAGCATCAATTCTACTAACTCAACCCCCTCAAAAAACTACTAGTTCAACCTCACAAGAAATAAATAACCAGGGGCTCCTGGCTCAGTTGGTTGGGCCACTGCCTTCTGCTCAGGTCATGATCCCGGAGTCCCACATCGGGCTCCCAGCTCTGCAGGTTGTCAGCTTCTCTCTCTGACCTTTTCCTGTCTCATGCTTTTTCTTTCTCTCAAATAAATAAATAAAATCTTAAGAAAAAGAAATATATAACCAATGTAGAAAAGTTAGAAAATACAGAAATCCCCATCACTTAGAAAACCATAACATCATGGTGTATTTTCTTTACAACTTCTCTAAAAACACCTAAAAATACTTCAAAACAAAACAAGGTGGGAATAAAACTGCACACATACAGAGTTCAGTGTACACACTATTTTTAAACATTTGTTTATTCATTTTTACTATTTTTTTTAAAGATTTTATTTATTTATTTGACAGAGAGAAACACAGCTACAGAGGGAACACAAGCAGCGGGAGTGAGAGAGGAAGAAGCAGGCTTCCTACCAAGCAGGGAGCCCGATGCGGGGCTCGATCCCAGGACTCCGGGATCATGACCTGAGCCGAAGGCAGTCGCTTAACCAACTGAGCCACCCAGGTGCCCCTTATTTTTACTATTTATTTTTAAAAAATTGAGGGGCATGGAGCACAGTGTGGGGCTTGAACTCATGACCCTGAGATCAAGACCTTAGCTGAGATGGAGAGTGTGATGCTTAACTCACTGAGCCACCGTACACACTTTTTTAAGAAGATAATTAAATCATGGCACCTGGGTGACTCAGTCTGTTAATCATCTGCCTTCGGCTCAGGTCATGATCCTAAGATCCTGAAATTAAGCCCCGGGTCAGGCTCCCTGTCAGTGGGGAGCCTGCTTCTCCCTCTCCTTATGCTGCTACTCCTGCTTGTGCTGTCTCACTCGACCTGTTAAGTAAATAAATAAAATCTTTAAAAAAGGGAAGATAATTAAGTCATGCTTTTTAAGTTTTTAATGTCAGAAATATGCTCATGATAAATATGAAGCAAAAATTCTGCATGTAGGACCGCAGTTTTTATAGTGTAAATACATGTATATAAACAGAACAAATATCAATAGTGATTACCTCTGGGTAAAAACCTCTCTTCATATTCATTTTGTGCTACCAACTTTTAACAACAAACATACTTCTAAGAATCAGGAAAAAAATAATGCCACCTGGAAAAAAAAAGGGAAAGAAAACTTGATATTTAAAAAATAGACTTAGGGGCGCCTGGGTGGCTCAGTTGGTTAGGCAACTGCTTTCCGCTCAGGTCATAATCCTGGAGACCCGGGATTGAGCCCCACATCGGGCTTCCTGCTCAGCAGGAGGCCTACTTCTCCCTCTCAGTCCCTCTGCTTGTGTTCCCTCTCTTGCTTTGTTTCTTTCTGTCAAATAAATAAATAAAATCTTAAAAAAAATAGACTTACAAGTAATAGGATGCAGGGTCTCTATAAACAATTTTAAAGAATTGTGTTACAAAAACAATTATGTGACTGGAAGTATGGGGAATGGTGAGCATGGGTGGCCAGATAGTGCCATTCACTGTCATTAAGATAAGCCCCGGTTTGAGACCCTACTATCTACGTCTCCTACACCAGCCGAGAGCCTGTGATCCAACAGCACACAGAACAGCAAGTCTGACCCCCAGCACAGTGATCAACATGGGCAAGGTGATGGTGGCCAGGTGTACCCTGTGACTGCTACTTCTGGCACTGCTCCTATCTATACAGATTTATTCACATGTTCCTTTAACCAGCACACTGGGTCCTCTGTTTGAACCCACAGTGTCCACTGTGCCCTGCAGTGAGTAGTCATTCTCCTTGTGGTCTTGCTTGCCCTTCTACATCTCTACTGTTAAACAGATCCAGGCCAAAGAACATCTATTGTTCACTAACACATATTCTAAAGCCCAGTCCATATGGTAACTAGAAGTCCAATGTGACAAAGAAAATGCAGTCTTCATCATATCTGCTAATTCCACTCTTTATTCTAACACAGAAAATGTTGAGAGTCCCCAGTTGGACTGACTTAGGGAGCATCTGAAGGATTTGACTAGAAAAGGAATGCCAATATTAAATCTGCTGGAGTTTCACATTCAAGACTGAAGAGAGAGGGACTTTGACAATTGATGATGTGATTAAATGTAGCTTAAGAAATATGGACACTTAAAACTCTACCTTGATAATAAGAATAATTTCACCTTGATCTAGAAAAGGGATAAGCTGCGGAATGGAAATTGGGTTTTTGAGTCATTAAATTTAGAAGGCCACGGGTACCTGGATGGCTCAGAGGGTTGAGTATCTGCCTTCGTCTCAGGTCATGATCTCAGGGTCCTGGGATCGAGTCCCACATCGGGCTCTCTGCTTGGCTGGGAGCCTGCTCCTCCCTCTCTCTGCCTGCCTCTCTGCCTACCTGTGATCTCTCCCTCTCTCTGTCAAATAAATAAATAAAATCTTTAAAAAAATTTAGAAGGCAATAAATAGAAAGCCATTAGGTAATATAAAAAGCTTCCATGATTCTATTTATATGTACATTGGAAGGGACCACCAGGTGTTATTGTAAATCCTCTGTGTATTATTTCAGCAGTACTATTTTAATGCTGATATACTCCACATAAAATTTACATTGTTAAGTTTTCATTGTTCTCTTGGGAACTCTTTCCTCTGGGGCTTTGGAGTTGACATTGCATGTGACTTTATGTAGTAACTGACATGTTCCTGGCAGTGATGTTTTATTGGAATCTACTAGAAATCTAAGCATGAGTAATTTTTGCATATATACTTAAAAGTCAAATGACAGGTATTTCCTATCACACATTCCCATCCAATAAGAGTGCCAGATTCACTTAGTTAACTTGGATCACTTAACTTCATTCCAAAGATAAGAAGTGCTTGGACTTCAACCCATCTTAAAATACTACCATTTATTGCTGCATTTGTTAAATATTTTTTTACAACTTAAAAATTGCTGTTTTGAAGGCATATTTGACAAATACTGAAATTAAGATGGAAGGAAGGAAAAATAATGTATATTAGGTATTTGGGGAAATGAAAACGGGAGACTTGCCTATGATTTTATTAATCTTAAGAATTTTTTACTTATTTGAGAGAGAGAGCATGAGCGGGGTGAGGAGCAGAGGGAGAGGGACAAGCAGACTCTGTGTTGAGCACAGAGCCTGATGGGGCTTGATCCCAAGACTCTGAGATCATGACTTGAGCTGAAATCAAAAGTTAGACACTTACCTGACTGAAACCACCCAGGTGCCCAGAGACTTGCCTATATTAAATTCACAACTCTTTTGTGCTCTTTCTGTGAATACATTTTAAAAACTTTATGAATCAGAATAGCTACATTTGGAATACTTCCTGTATTACTATTTTTAGATAGTTAGAACCTGGTTCTAAGCCTAGGTGTACTTGATTCTGGAAAGTAAAAATTTTACAACTGCCTTGATGTACAGAAAGCTTTCTAGAAATAGGTGCTTCATGAAATTTTTGGTTCACATGTTCACACACTAATGCTTACTTGTTACAGTATCAAATATGGCCCAGTAGGCTTAATAAGTTTTAAACTACTATTTGTCATCTTTAGAAACCTATGCGGGCGGGGCGCCTGGGTGGCTCAGTTCGTTAAGCGACTGCCTTTGGCTCGGGTCATGATCCCGGAAACCTGGGATCGAGCCCCGCATCAGGCTGCCTGCTTGGCGGGAAGCCTGCTTCTCCCTCTCTCACTCCCCTTGCTTGTGTTCCCTCTCTCGCTGTGTTTCTCCCTGTCAAATAAATAAAATCTTTAAAAAAAAGAAAAGAAACCTATAGGAGAGCAGCCAGACCCAACATATCTCAAGCTATGTGGGATTTCTTGGTGTGAATGAACATTCCCTTTGTTTCATATTTGAATACTGTACATCTGTTTGGAATAGTACGTTGTATTTGGAATTGATTTCCCTGAACACAAACTAAATAAAAATAAATGGCTGAATGAGCAATTAAGCAAAGTATTTGAATATAGAAAATGAGGCTTATGCATATAAAATTTTACGAATTCAATACTGTTCATAAGATCATTTAGTAAATGTTTATTGAGTGCCTACCATCCATGTTACAAGATATTTAAGTTTATTTATTTTCTTAAGAAATCTTTCTACCCAATGTGGGGTTTGAAGTCACAACCCCAAGATCAAGAGTCACATGCTCTTCTGAATGAGCCAGCCAGGCCTCCTTATTATGAGCTATCTAAATGAAATGTCAAATTCTAGAGCAGTAACTAAATTTTAGACTTTGCTATGTCATTATTACTATTTCTGCTTTCAATAAAAATCAATGAATGGGATACATTTTATTTATTTATTTGTTTGTTTGTTTATTTATTTATATAGATTTTATTTATTTGATAGAGAGAAACACAGCCAGAGAGGGAACACAAGCAGGGGGAGTGAGAGAGGGAGAAGCAGGCTTCTCGCGGAGCAGGGAGCCCGATATGGGACTCGATCCCAGGTCTCTGGGATCATGACCTGAGCTAAAGGCAGTCGCTCAACCAACTGAGCCACCCAGGCGCCTCGGGATACATTTTTAGATAGAGCCTTTTAATAGACTTGCTTTTTTTTTTTTTAAAGATTTTATTTATTTATTTAACATAGAGATCACAAGTAGGCAGAGAGGCAGGCAGAGAGAGAGAGGAGGAGGAAGCAGGCTCCCCGCTGAGCAGAGAGCCCGATGCGGGCCTCGATTTCAGGACCCTGAGATCATGACCTGAGCTGAAAGCAGAGGCATTAACCCACTGAGCCACCCAGGCGCCCTAGACTTGCTTTTATGATCCTGTAAGTTTCTTCTTCTTTCCCATCACTGTCTGGCATCATTCTTCCTTGTTCTTTCTCATTCTAATATGACAGGCTAATAGTCAATATTAGCTCTAGAATATATTACAACCCTCTTGAATTATTTGTGACTTCTACTAAGGAAACAAAATATTTGGCAATATAGCCAAATATGGCTATACCATTGACCATTATTGATCATCATAACAAAAAAATATATATATTACAGGCTTTCAATTATATGGAGAAAGATTACGTATATTTTCATACAGAACTTTTGATTCATGGTATAATAAAATTTGTGACATAAAACTAGGTAATTGGGGTGCTTGGGTGGCTCAGTCGTTAAGCATCTGCTTTCAGCTCAGGTCATGATGCCGGAGTCCTAGAATGGAGCCCTGCATTGGGCTCCCTGCTCAGTGGGAAGCCTGCTTCTCCTCTCACTCCCCCTGCTTGTGTTCCCTCTCTAGCTGTGTTTGTCTCTGTCAAATAAATAAATAAAATCTTAAAAAAGAAAGAAAGAAAGAAAAAAGGGATCTCTTTAAAAAAGAAACTAAATAATAAAGGCTTATATTATTTCTTTGGATCCCTTTCTTAGATTAGTCTTTGTTTAGGAGAGTTGTAATTATCTCTTTATTGGTAGTAAATCAATAGATTTATTTTTGATAGTAGTTAATAAACAGTTTATCAGAAGGATTTCTGCTATAAACTCTTTAATTTATGTGAAACATGGCTACTCCTACAGCTTTATTTTTCTCACAAAGGCAGGATAAACTCCCTTTGGTTGCACGAGGGAGGGTCAGAATTAAGAAAGACTGTCTGCCTAAAACCTTGACTAGAGCTATGATACATAAATTATAGCAGGTCCTTCCAACAAGGAAGCTTGGCTCATGATAGTGTTCATTTATTAATTTGATTTAACTTCCAGGAAAATACAATGAAGTCCTCTTGGTAATCTTGGTAATCATACCAAGTCAGAATACATTTAATTTCCTTCTTTCACTACTTAGCTCATATGACCATTCAGGTTTATGGGATCTAATTTGAAAACTCCTTATTTTTAAAAATATTTAATTATTTAAAAAATTTTTAAGGATTTTATTTATTTATTAGAGAGAACACACACACATGAGAATGTGAGAGACAGAAAGCAAGAGCGGGGGGAGAAAAAGAAACAAAGTTCCTGCTAAGCAGAGAGCTCCATGTGGGGCTCCATCCCAAGACCCTGGGATCATGACCTGAGCCGAAGGCAAATGCTTAACCCATTGAGCCACCCAGGCGCCCCTAAAGATTTTACTTAATTGAGAGAGAGAGAGAGAGAGAGAGCGCGCACAAGCTGGGGGAGTGAGGGAGGGAAAAGCAGATTCCTCATTGAGCAGGGAGCCCAACTCAGTGCTCGATCTCCAGATGCTGGGATCATAACCTGAGCTGAATGTGGACGATTCACCAACTGAGCCACCCAGGCACCCTGAAAACTGCTTATTTTAGAATAGATTTCACAGATCTTCATCAGCTCTAAAAAAAAAAATCTGACTTATAGTTAAGTTTTTGAAAGATTTTTCTCCATAAAAAGTGTAATGAGTATGAAATGGCTCTGGGGTAATGTAAATTATTGTTCAAAAGCTACAACTACCTTGTACCAACTTAACCAATTTTGAGATTTTTCCAATTAGGTAATATGTGTATATGGTTCAAAGGATATACGGTCAAATAATGGCACCTCACTGTTTTCTCTGCTCAAATGGATTGGTTGATTTTTTCTTTTTTATTATCACAAAGTTTTTTGGTTTTTTTTTTTTAAGATTTTACTTATTTATTTGTTGGGGGGGGAGAGCATGAGCAGGGGCAGGGCAGGCTAAAGGAGAAGCAGGCTCCCTGCTGAGCAAGGAGCTTGATGTGGGACTCCATCCAAGGACCCTAGGATCATGATCATGACCTGGGCTGAAGCAGAAGCTTAACTGACTGAGCCACTGATGCATTCCTATCATCACAATGTTCTTGCTGAAGGATTATACTCTTTGTCAATTCAGTTCATTGAAAGAAGATGCTATAGAAATAGAGATTTTCTTTTTAATAAAAATGGCAACATATCCTAAAGGAGAAACAGTGATTTGACAAATTAACAGGCAAAATAGTTAAAGATTTTGTTGCTCTAGTACTTGGAATTCATGGTGTTTGTCAACTAATGGAGTTTAATTTTCTCTCATTTCTATTCACTTGACCAGACACATTGCCCTATTAATATTCATGATTTATATAGGTTGCTAACATATTTTTTTAAACAGTCGATACTCCAGTGACTATTGAAGTTCTCTATTCTTTCCACAGAGCACGTCCTTTGCCACCTGATCATTCAGATGACGAAAAAGAATAGAACTTTCTTAATTCATCCTTGACTAATGTCTCCTGTTTATTATTCTAGGATGTAAATTTGCATACATGTATTTGCTCCAATTAGCTTTGTTGAATAGGCATTTAATTTGAAAAATGAGGCTGATATACAGTTACTCCAAAGTAAGTGTTTATGATATGGGAGAATTTCTAAGATTAATTATGGTTACTTAGCTTAGTATTCAGTATAAAGCAGTATTTCGTTTCTTTTACCTGTTGTCATTAAGCTTTCTTGTTCTTGCTAAAAATTAATCATAGCATGGTGTTCTAATTATGAATCCACTGTATTTGAGATTGCCTAGATCTTTGTACTGCTGCCATTTTTATTGGCATTTGACTATTGGAATGCTGCCATATTTTTGTTCCTTTTATTTGCTTTAAGAAGCAGAGTTAGATTTTTGCACATTAAAAAAACCCAGTATTAGCTAAACTGAACCTATACCCTTTTCAAGAAAGAGGGCCAAAGATGCAATGTTGAAAAAATTTGGACGGCTATGTATCTTCTCTGTCAGGGCAATTTGGCCTGAGGATTTAAACAGTTGATAAAGCTTCTACAACAACAAAACAGACAAAATACTAGGATAGAATTAGACAGGAATATTTCATAGACTACACTAAAAGAAAGAAATTTTCTGAGAATATGCATTTGATTCAGTATCATAAACTATTACCCTTTGGGCCCGTAATTTTAAAGTGGGAAATCAATAAAACATGAAAGACAATATGCCATAAATCCAGATATCTGTCTAGAGTCCTTAGAGTTACCATTATATGTTTTAAGATAACCCGGGCAATAATGGAAGAGGTGGATATAATGTAACTTAGTAACTGATATTCTTACTTTCTTGTCACACTTTTTGCTCCCTGACCTCCTGTTGTCAAAATTAACCATGTTTTAACAAGTATGTTTTTCTGAACTTTTTAAAATAAATGTTTATTTTCACAATAGACTGTCTATTTGTGTGCTTCCTGAGATTATATCCTACTAGATACTAGATATTTTTTTCCTTACAAATACAAATCAGTGCATTGATCTGATTTTATCAATTTCTAAACTAAGTTCTGATTGCAGATTATATTTTTTGCTTTGTCTTTTAGAGATGGATTTTTTTAAGATTCTATTTATTTATTTGACAGAGATAGACAGCAAGAGAGGGAACACAAGTGTGGGGGGAAGCAGGCCCCCTATGGAGAAGGGAGCCCAACACAGGGCTCAAACCCAGAACACCGGGATCATGACCTGAGCCGAAGGTGGACGCCTAACGACTGAGCCACCGAAGCGCCCCTTTTAGAAATGGATATTAAACAGAATGTTACTGAATTGAGAGCTGAGTTTTTATCCTAAGTACTTCCTTAATAATTAGGCTCCATATTAAGGAGTAGCTCAAACCAACTCTATTAAAGTCAAGTTTTGATGGATCTGAAACCTGATTTTTTTTTTATAAAGATTTTATTTATTGACAGAGAGAAACACAGCCAGAGAGGGAACACAAAGCAGTGGGAGTGAAAGAGGGAGAAGCAGGCTTCCCGCCGAGCAGGGAGCCCGATGTGGGACTCGATCCCAGGTCTCCGGGATCATGACCTGAGCCAAAGGCAGTCGCTTAACCAACTGAGCCACACAGGCGCCCCTAGGAACTATGGTTTTTGTGTTATATATTGCTTAGGCATTTAACTGGCAAATTTGGCTACATGTCTTCTCCAACTTATCCCAAGTATTCACTAACTGATAGACTTTTATATTTGGAGATGCCAATGGAACTCTAAGTATATTTGAATGTTAATTGCTTTAGGAATATTTAAATATTAGGTAACAGTATTGGGTTTTATTATTTTTAAAATTATTTACTTATTTTTTATTTTATTTTATTTTTATTTACTTATTTTTAATGTGATCTCTACACCAATGTGGGGCTCCAACTCATGACCCTGAGACCAAGAGTCGCATGCTCTTCTGACTGAGCCAGTCAGGTGCCCTAGGTTTTTAAGAAATAAATGTTAAATGATTACAAGAGATTAAAAAAAGTGAAAAAAAACTTTCAAGAGATTGGCAAAAAGACTGGAGGTCCTATATTCATCTATAGGATGAAGGGTACTTACAGTACTGACTTTGAAGGCTATTTGAGATCTAGGCAGGTTCTGAGAGCACTGTCTTAATTATGACTCATATTAAGATTACGGATTCCTAATCTAGTATTGCTCATAAAACCCTAAAAATGTAGTTAAATTCACATAGTTTTAGATATGGATTTTGCTGTACAACTTTAGATGTCTCTAAGCAATGAGTACATTGAAAATGATAATATAGGGCATCTGGGTGACTCAGTCAGTTAGGCATCTCTTGGTTTCAGCTCAGGTCATGATCTCATGGGTTGAGGGATTTAGCCCTATGTTGGACTCCCCACTGCTTGAAGAATTCTCTCTTCTCTCTCTGCTCCTCCTCTCCACTCACGTGGGCTCACTCACTCTCTCATAAATAAATCTTTTTCTTTAAGATTTTTATTTATTTATTGGAGAGAAATAGAGCAAGCACAAGCAGGCAGAGGGCCAGAGAAAAAGGGAGAAACAGACTCACTGCTGAGCAGGGAGCCTGATGCAGGGCTCGATCCCAGAACCCTGGAATCATGACCTGAGCATAAGGCAGACATTTAACAGACCTAGCCACAGAGATGCCCCTCATAAATAAATCTTTTTAAAAAAGAAAATGATAGGGCGCCTGGGTGGCTCAGTTGATTGAGCGGCTGCCTTCGGCTCTGGTCATGATCCCAGAAACCCGGGAGCTAGTCCCGCGTCGGGCTCCCTGCTCGGCAGGAAGCCTGCTTCTCTCTCTCTTACTCCCCCTGCTTGCGTTCCCTCTCCGGTTGTGTTTCTCTCTGTCAAATAAATAAAATCTTTAAAAAAAAGAAAAGAAAGAAAAAGATAGAAATATATAAGTCATATGACCATTTGGTAGTTAAGCCATTTATTCATACAACTAGACAAAAGCAATTGAATACTTTAAAAGAACTATAGGAAGAGATTTAAATGAATGCTTTTTTAACTCATATTTCCTCAGGTAACTAGAAAAATGAATGACACATAGGAACCTGCATGTCTATATTGGCTACTACCATATTTAATCTTAATTAATTTTGAGATGCCTGGGTGGCTCAGTTGGTTAAGCATCTGTCTTCAGCTCAGGTCATGGTCCTGGGGTTCAGGGATTGAGTCCCACATCTGGCTCCTTGCTAAGTGGGGAGCCTGCTTCTCCTTCTTCTTGCTCTATTGCTTTTCCTGCTCGCCTGATGCTCCCTCCTGCCTGTGCTCTCTCTCTCTGACAAATAAGTAAAATCTTAAAAAAAATTAATTAATTTTACCCAATAAAATATTTATTTCTATAGAATACATTTACCATGTTTAAAGATTTTTAGCGACATTTACGTACACCACGGTTTTAGATAAGTCACTGCTCATTGAACCCATAATTTTATTTTTCTTTATTTTTTTTTAAGATTTTATTTATTTGACAGAGAGAAACACAGCCAGAGAGGGAACACAAGCAGGGGGAGTGAGAGAGGGAGAAGCAGGCTTCCTGCCGAGCCAGGAGCCCAATGTGGGACTCGATTCCGGTCTCCGGGATCATGACCTGAGCCAAAGGCAGTTGCTTAAGCAACTGAGCCACCCAGGCACCCCTAATTTTATTTTTCTATTAAAATTTTTTTATTCTGTTGACAATTGAAATACTATTCTCTATTTTGTCATGGTAACAGGTTTATCATTTGTGACCTATTGCCAGGTGGGGTTTTTTGTTTGTTTTTTAAAGTAATTTCTACATCCGACTTGGGGCTGGAACTTGTAAGCTTTACTGATTGTGCCAGGCACCCTTTTAAAAAAGAACTATTAATTACTGGATGTATTCAGATTGCATTTGAATTTTTTTTTATGTGCATACTCCCACACATATGCAGGTCCATGGCAAGAGTTGAAATGTTTTAGACTTATCAAATTACTACTGACATTTGAATTGCAGGTGATTTCTTACAGGTTTTGAATCAATTTAATGATATTTCATGTGTACTGGAAACCAACAGTCTTGTTTTTTTTTTTTTTTAAGTTACCAAAGCTCATTTCCTCTGCCCCAGATGAGGTGGACAACAGTCCAATATTGGTGACTAAGAAATTATCATGACCAATAAAATCAGAACCAGCAATTGCATGTACATTCACTGCCACGGAATAGAAGAATGATTAGGCAGCTCCTCAAGTTTTACTGCTTTTAAACATAGTCAAGATAAGAAAGTCCAGCCAAGATATTTACTAATTTTTTTCTGAATGCCCAATTACATTTTTCTGAATGTTTAACTGCCATAATGTATGGGTCATTTTTCTACAGAGAGGATTAATTTTACTGGGTTTTACCATAGCCAGTAGTTTTCCCAATAATTCCAAAATTCAGATCACCTGACAGAAGCGTAAATGAAGGGCGCCTGGGTGGCTCAGTGGGTTAAAGCCTCTGCCTTCGGCTCGGGTCATGGCCTCAGTGTCCTAGGATCGAGGTCCGCATCGGGCTCTCTGGCGGGGAGCCTGCTTCTTCCTATTTCTCTTCCTGCCTCTCTGCCTGCCTGTGATCGCTCTCCCTGTCAAATAAATAAAATATTTAAAAAGAAAAAAAGAAGAAGAGTAAATGAGGTCTCATAACATTTTCTTTGTCCACAGTGCTGGTATGAAAGTTTATTTTGAGTGGAGGATTAAACGTCGTCTTACCCCAGCTGATTACCTGTTTCCTTTGGTCTTTTTTCACATTTAAGGATCAAAATCACTCTACTGGACTTACAGCCTATCCTTGTTTTTTCCTTCCATTTAAGCTAGGCTATTTCTAGATTGTACACAAACGTGTAATCCTCACAAAAGAGTGGTGAAGACAAAACTTTTCTCACCAGTTTCACAGGCTGTCACAGGAGAACGATGTCCATGAAAAAGCTTTCGTAACATTGAAGATTTTTAAAACCCAGCTGAAACATAACTGCAAATCCACAAGAGGGAGATGCTTGCTAAGTCGCCAGAAAAAAACTCCCCCGAGGGACCAGAGAGAACCTTAGGAGGAGTCAGCGGGTTGGCCTGGGACTCAGGGTGGGCGGTAGCAGGTGTAGATAGTGGCTGGGGGCTGGAGAGGGGACTACAGTTGAAAGGAAAAGTAAGCTGGGCTCCGTGTCTCTGACAGCGAAGAGTGTGTCTCTTCTAAGACCACGAGAAAAGGTAAAAAGGGTGTTGCCAAAAGGTAGCCCCTCGGAGCTACCTCCTCGGTAGTCTCAGAAGAAATGGGGTTGGTTGTCTTTGAAGGCACTTCCGCTTAGCAACCCCACGCGGTTGCTAGGGAGGGGCAGTAGCGGGGATGACCCGGAAGTGGTGGTGTCCATTTCTCACTGCCTGCTCTAATTTTGCCCTATCCGGAGCGCCAGGGTGCTCTGCGCCCCGCCGAGGGTGGGGCCAGGACTAGTGGTTCCGGCTCCGCTCTTATAGCCTCTCGGCTCCTCGCTTTCCCCCTCCCCTCCCGCACTTCTCCTCCCTCCCGCTCTTGGAAAAGAGAGAAGCCACCGCTGCGGGTGGGTAGAAGAGCATTCGGCGCCTCCGGGAGGAGACCGCACCCGCCCCATCTGAACCTCGGAGCACTGCCGGACCAGGTACTCACTCCGGCTTCGACGGGGTCGGGGAGGCTGGAACCTGAGGGTGTGTGTTGTCTGTGAGCGACTGGTGGGGGGGGGGCCCTTCTCCGGGTTGGGGAGGGGGCCGCGGAGATCCTGGGTGGGGCGCAGGCCCGTGTGTGTATCTGCGGCGGGTTGCGGGGGTGGAATGGAGGGTTTGGGGGACACCGCTGGCAGAGTTTCGGGTGGCCAGCTCGAGATTGTGGAGGAGGCGCCCCCTCGGATGCAGAAGACTTCGGGCGGAGTGGACCGGGAGTTTGGCACCTGGAGGATTCGTTCTGAAAGGGGGAGCATCTTCCCGGGCCAAAGGGGAGCATGGACCTTATCCGAGTGTTTGGGGCAATCCCTTGCTTCCTCTGCCTCCCCTTCTGAGACAGCAACGGCTTCCAGAGTTGTGGGGGTTGAGTCGGCTGGACACCGCGGGGAGCCGCCCTTGGCGGAGGTAGGGCAGAAGAGTGGGTAAGGAGACCTCCCTCCACCCAACTTCCGTGTGCTTCTCCCACTTCTTCCTTTGCTGCTCACTCGCCCCAGAGTTCTACCGGAGCTGTGCCCCCAAAAGTGGGCAAGCATCACTGCGTAACACAGAGGGTAGAACTAGGGTCTTTGCCCTTAAATGATACTTCAGATGTTTGGAAAGTGCCAGAATGGCATATTCAACCAAGTCTCCCAGTTCGATGTTAAATCTGGTATAAATTGTCTGAGAACTAAGTGCAGCACGGGAAAGCAACCAACTACAGGCTAGTCTGGCATAGCCTTGTTTGGTAGATATGCATGTTTATGAAAAATAGGCTGGGGGGACTATATAGATACAGAGGTCTAGGCGAGACATGTTGAGGCAAGCCTCCTTTTCCAGTCTCTTTCTTACCTTTCAGTATGCCTGCCCTAGTTTAAATGAAGCAGAAAGATCCTCTCCATTTATATTTTAATTAACGACTGAGTTGTAGGTACCATGTGGTGATAGATGGCTCAGAATAGATGCGTGAACGTTCATAGAGACAAGATCTCAGCTTTTAGCCTTTCTCTTGCTTAATCTTTTAAGGAGATAATTGTGGTCAAGTGGAAGTATTGGCTTTGAGATAGGTAAATCTCCCATTGAACCCAGACTCTGCCACTCTCTAGTTGTTGACCTTGGGCAAGTCATGGGACCTACCAGAGATTTAGTTTCTTCCTAAAATAGGCACCTCCATTTAAAGTGCAGTTATTTAAATTTTTTTTTTAAGTAGATTCTACGTGGGCGTGGAGACCAACTCCAGGCTTGAACTCTCCATCCTGAGATCAAGACCTGAGCTGAGATCAAGAGTCCCAGGCTTAATCCACTGAGCCACCCACGCGCCCCTCAAGTGGACTGTTATTTATTTTTTTTAAAGATTTTAT
>PITA01029592.1:0-17671 GCA_004023965.1 Spilogale gracilis | reverse complement strand
GCTCACCCGTGTCCAGGCAGGCGCTACACAGCAGCCAAGAAGCTCATTCTACAATCTCCCTCTGATCATGCCACCACCTGCTACAATGCCTTTCCATTGCGGTCAAGATGGAGCCCAAAGGTCTCATCCAAGCTGACCATGCCCTGCCTTACCTGCCCTTGCTTACTGCTCCAGCTTCCCCCCTCCTACTTGTCCCCCAACCCAGCCACTCCTTCACATGCCTTCCCCAAACAGAATTCTCTAATTCTTACCTGGTAATCCACTCAACCTTGCAGGTCAGTTCCTCCAGGAAGCCTTCTCTGGTGGCCTCCCCAGGCCTGGGTTTAGTCCTTACCCTTACAGCAGTCTGATGACTGACCATCATCATCTACTTAACTGCAGCCTCCATGAGGGTAAAGCCTGGTCCTGGCTGGTGCCATTCACAGCCCCTAACACCAGTGTCTCCTCTGCACCAGGCCCTTTTAGAATCTTAATTTTCTTTCCTTGCTCAGATGTTTTTTTTCTCCTCTGGGGATGGGAAACAAAAAATCTTAATCTTCCCGAGTCCTAGAATGATTGCTGATGGGTCTTCTTTTCCTGTCTGAGTCCTTTTAAAAGGCCCTTTTCCTCTCCCCTGCTGGGTCCCTGCTGACCTGAGGGGGAGGCACGGGAGGGGTGAGAGAGGGGTGCATGACTCCAGCCGTCATGCCGGCCCCTCTGGCTGTCAGAGCCTGACTGGATGGGCAGAGATGGGCCCAGAGGTGCTGCTCCTGGACTTTGGCTGAGCCCAGTTTGGGGCAGAGCAGGGCACAGAGAATGTCTTTGCCAGAGACTCCCTCATCAAGCATGGGAATGCTGGGCCACGGTAGGCACTGTGCTAAATGCCTCAGGGACAGAGCTACTGAAGGGCTAGCCCAGCTCAGTCAAGTTGGGGTGGAGACAAGAGCGAGGAGCAGGAGCTCTGGTGTCAGAGGGACCTGGGTTTGAGCCAGGCTCTATTCCTTACTGACTGTGACTTTGGACAAATGACTTCTCTTCTCAATCCTCACTCTTCTTACCTGCAAAATGGGAATAGGCATGTCACAAGGATCAAATGAAGAAATGCACAGGGAGGGCTCTGCTGAGGGCCAGGCACATAGTGTGCACTCCAGGGTGGCTGCTGCTTTGTCACCACGGTTCGTCATCATCCCTGTCAGCAAGAGTCCTGCTCAGTTCAGAGCCTTGATTTTGGTTCCCCTGTGAGGGGTGGTTGCCAGGTCCCGCTGGGTTTGAGCTTATCTGTTCATTCATTCGTTCATTCATTCTGTTAGGCACATATTCTGTGCCAGGGATCTGGGGAGCTGCCAGGTGGTGGAGAGCTGCTTTCAGGAGTGGCTCCTGGCAACATGGGCTGGGCCACATTTATTGCTTTGTGTAACTGGAATATGACCCCTTTCCCCTTAGCCCCACTCCCATCCCTCAAAGCTCTATTTACTAACCCTCTGCAGACTTAGATCAGGATGGGACCCCCTCACCCTAACAAAGGCCATCTTACTTGTCCCTCTACCTCCAGGCAGGAGGGACCTTAACGAACTCAGACATGTGGAGTGATAGCCAATCCTAGCCACAAACCCCTGTTCAGCCTTCACTCTGGGCAAGGCCCTACAGGGGATCCCACAGGGGGATGTAAGGTCAGCACTGTCCCTTCGGAAGCTGTCCCTAGTTGGGAAGAGGGGGCGGAAAGCACACACATGATGCTGGGTGACAGCCATATGAAAGCGGGCAGCCGTCACATGTTCTTCCTCAGTACCAAGTGCCCGGAGGTGGGACAGGGAAGGGAAACAGAGGCATCTGTGCAGGATGGAAAGGTTCAGGTGAGCAGGTGGGAGAAAAGGGAGACGTGTGGAGTCCTCAATGAAGCATCATACAACCAGCAAGCATTTCCTAGGCACTTGACTGCGGCTGGGAATTGGACTGTTGGCTTTATGGACACACACTCATTGAATTGTTTCAAAACCCTATGGTCTAGCTGCCACGTCCTCCACCCTCTATTTTATGGATGAAGATGCAGAGACTCAGAGATATTTGTAACTTGCTCACAGTTACAGAGCTCTGGGAGCGGCAGGGTCCAGATTCAAACCTGGGCCTATGGATTTCCACCATGGTTGCCACGCCTTCTCCATGAAGATGGGACATCCTGGGGCCTGTTTGGGAAGTGGTGCACACACTGGTTTAATGATGGGCTTTGTGCAGTGAAGTCATGAGGGAAGAGGTCCAAGGGAGGCTGGCTCAGGCCCGAGACACCATCTGTGCCTCTGGCCCAGAAGGTTAGATCTTTGTCCTACAGGTAGTTGGGAGCCACTGACCGTCTCTCCGCAAGTCCCCCCAGCAGTCCTCAGGCGAGAACAGAGAGCACAGGGAAGCCATGGACAGATAGAGAAGGCTAGGCTTTTGGAATGATGGGAAATTCATTCACTTTTCCTGATACTTAGCATTATGGTGTGCCAGTGATATTTCTCAAGTACCCAGCCAGGGACCTGGAATGGGCCGTAGGTGGCCTCCACTCCCTGTAGTGCTATATCATAGGAGGGAGGGGCTGCTGGAGCTCCTGTCCCCTCGGTGTCAGGCTGCCAGCAGGTTTCTCTTAGTGACGCTGGGGCACAGGATGCCTTTCACACCACCCATGAGGTCTCCGAGTTGACAGCTGTCCCTGCTGCCCACCTGTCTCTTCCCTCCCCTCTTTTCGGGGGTGGTTTCTCACACCCCTGCTGTCCGTCCTCTCTCCCTCTACCCTCTGCAGGGCCTTTGGGAAGGTGACAGATGGGCACGAATGCCACACTGGCTGTCTCTGAGAGGCCACCTCAGGTGACACCGAGGTGGGCTTGCAGACCCACACTAACTGGGGGTCAGGATGGGGGTGTGGGGTGCAGAGGGAGTGCTCCATCCCAGCTGCCCCCTGGCTGCCTCCTCTGGTCAGCCAGCCATGAGACTTACTCTCTTCAGGCTTTTGCTCCCCTCTGTCCGCATTTGGCTTTAAAATGAAAGGAATTGTTCTCAGCCATACTCTCCTGTTGTTGTGTTAACTTCTCACCCATTCCCAATCTGCGCCCCTCCTGGATCCCCGTATCCCGCAGTGTCTTTACCAGCTTTGCCAGGTGGAAACCTCAGCATTCCTGCACCCACTTGGTTGGGTCAGTGCCCTCTGCTCCATCCCACTGGCTTGACACTCATCACCCTGCTTGGACTAATGCATTAGCCTCTTCATTGGTCCACTGTTGATTGGCTGGTTTCTTTTTCCCTCTTGCCCATCCAATCTAGCCTTCTTATTTGTTGATCTTAGCACTTAGACGCTTCTTAACTTTTCTAAAGACGTTAGAGTTGAGACTTCTAGCAGATATAAATGGCCCATCCACTGCCCATAGGACAGAGTCCAAGCCACACAGGCCTAAGGCAGGGCATTGTACCAAATCTCTCCTCTGCACCTCTGAAATTGGTCTCTGACTTGCTATATGAAACCACCCCTCCCTGTAACCCTCCACCCCCAGAATATTTGGGCTTCTCATGCCCTTGAGTAAGCTCCTACCTGCATAGTAGTTATCAACACATCACGGTGCTGTTTAGGAGCTGTGTAACTTTGGGTGGTTTGTTTCACCTCTCTGAGCTATAGATACAGAACAAAAATGATAACGATAGCCATCACTGATCAGATTCTTACTATGTGCCAGTTGCTGTGCCCAGCACTTTGCATTGCCTCTTTATACCTACCCCGTAACCCTAAGAGAGAGGCGCTGTTTTTAGGCTTAATTGGCATATAAGGAAATGAGGGTCTGTGGCAGTGAAGCTCCTTGCCTAAGGTCACATTCCACAGCGACGCAGAGCTGGACTCAGATCCTGTCTAAGCCCGGTCCTTGCCTGTAGATATGGGGACCGTGCCACTCACCTCTCAGGGAGCTTAAATTGCGATGGCTCACTTAGAAGCACCTGCCCAGGGCCGACACCCGGGGCCTTGGTAAACAGGTTTTCTTCCTGCTCTGGTCTTTGCTCAGGCCACATCCTCTGTCCTCCTCCCTACTTGGCCAGGTCATACCTCCAAAGTCAATGGACCCCTGCCTGAAATAACCAACCCCCCCTTCACCCAGGCCCTAGAATATTCCACATGTGCCACCACTAAACCCTGACTGTGGGGAACAGCACTAGGCCTCGGGTGTCTGGCTACTTTCCTAGAGAGTGTGGGACCCCTTTGTAAGCCCTGCCCCTCTGCCAGCGTCCAGTTCTCTGTGGGAGCCGGGAAGGTGTCCAGAGAACCAGCGAGTCAGTGAAGGAATCCATGAGCAGGGTGAGGGAGGAGTGAGTGATGAGAGGCCACTTGTCATGATGGGAGCTGAGGGGTGGTCCCTGGACCCCCAGCCTGGAAGCCCCATCCTCACACCTCACGAGCTGCAGTTTGGGACCTTTCCTTCAGTTATTTCCTGACCATGACCTCCTGGCTCAGTTATCTCCTGGGACAGGAAGGAAAATCCCCATGGGACTGGGTTTATGGAGGTGACCAGTCTGCTGCAGCTGGCTTCCTGACTATGGGACGCTGCTGGAGAGCTTCGGACAGGCGGTGCTGACGGCTCCACTCGGGGAGCAGCCGCGGGTCCCTGTGGGGCACATGGGCTGCAGCGACATAGCTGGGTTGCGTCTCCCAGCTCACGGGCCACCTGCCAGACCACTAGAATGCCATCAGCGAGGGCTAGCTGGCTGTGGGCCCTGCGGAGGGTCCCCACTGCTCACTTGATCCCTGGACCCTGGTGGGGGGTGGAACACATTCACCAGAAATCCCGATAGAATGACCCAGCCTTTCCTGCTGTCTGTGCCCCTCTGAGGACAGAGCTGGCTGGGCCTTCTCTCAGGCTTTCACAGGGGGTATTGGCTAGAATCTTTCACCCAGGACTAGAAAGAAATTGGATGGATATACTGTCTGTGGGACTCTTTCTCCCCAGCACAGCATCAAGGTGCAGTCATGATCTCTGGGAGCCATTCCATTTTGGTGGACGGCCTAGTCCAGAGGGCTGAGGTATGGCTGCCACCTGAGGGGAGCCTGTGTGTGGCCTGTCGGTTGCTGCCTGGCCTTCTGGAAGAGTCTGCAGGGCTTCCTTCTTGTTGCTAGGACCCAGCCTGTCATGTGTGACCGCCCCCCCCCCGTGTTGTGTGCATGCGTGCGTGTGTGTGTGTGGGTCTGTCACCAGGTGAAGTACCCTGAAGGCAGGCTCCTGGGTGTCTTGTAGCCCTCCCACCTTGATGGATGTCAGGGGATAGAAATGACTCGAACCTGGAATGCTGACCCGGCAAGAGAAGGCAGTGGTTACAGTGAAGAGTCTCCCAGGCCAGAATCCAGACCTTCCAAATTTTGTATGGCCCCTGATTATCAATCATGCTCTCTCTCTAAGGCTCAGAGAGAAGGGACATGTCAGGGCCCCTGGCTGGTGAGTGGGGCAGCCTAATCCTAGGGTCCAAAGAGGCTGTGTGTGCTGGGGGAAGACAAGCTGCTTCTGCTTCTGCCTCCCGCTAAGTGGGACCCAAAGGATGTAAGAACTTTCTGGCGGGGAACAGGGAAGATGGAGAGTCTCCCCAGGAGTAGCTTTGATCTTGGCCATGTTGCTTTGCAGCAGGAAGTGAGCTCAGCCCCTCCCAGCGGCCACTGGGCCCACACGTCCATCCTGGTGGCTCCTTCCAGGTGCGGGTGCCAGGGCCTGGAGCTGGGGATCTGAGTTCTGGCCCCGTTTCCCTACTAACAAGTTAGGATTTCTCTGTAGTGTTAGAGCTGGAGGGCCTCAGTCCTGTGGTAGCCCCACTCCCTCACTTGGCCACTGGGGAATCTGAGGGCCTGCAAACAGATGGACGGAACAAGCTGGGGGCTGCGGATGGCAGGAAACAGGGAGGGTCCAGGTCTGTTGGCTTCGTGGCCAGGCACCATGGACCCAGAGGCGCCTTAGTTGAGGAGCCTGGAGGGCCCCAGCATCTCAGTGCCTGGGGTGTCGGGCTGGAGTTGGGGAGAAACATTTCTGGGCCCATGGCAGGAAGGGATGCGGTGCTGGTGCCTGACTACCTCACATCCTGCCTTAGAGTAACTGTTGGGCAAGTAGCCGAAGCCACACACTCCGTCAGAGCGCCTCCGATTGAGGGAAGTCCTGTCTCCTGGCTCTGAACCTCCCTTAGGGGGCGGGGTCAGCTTGGCCAGGGGAGACAGTAGCCTCACCTGCCCCTGCGAGTGTGGCCTGGAAATGCCAGCTTGTCCCATCCCGTTCCAGCATCCACCGTCCCTGCTCTGCACGGGAGGGCAGAGTGACTGACGCCTACTAGTGTGCCCTTCGCTCACCCCCCAAACTTTGCCTGCCCGCCCGCACAGACAGGGGCTGAATCTCAGCTCTCCCCCAAGATGTAGCCAAGGCCTGCGCACAGCGAGTGCTTGTGTGTCTGTTTCCTGAGGAGTCCCGAAGCCTGGCTGTCGTTTATCCCTGCCGCCAACCACCCACCTGCCCCTGTCTTTGTTCAAGCTCCTGGGAAGCCCACAGCCAAGTTTCAAGCTAAAAGCATCGCTCTTCTTGGTCAGACATCCTAGAGGGAGCTCGTTCTAGTTTCCCCTCCCTCTTCACTGCTTATTTCCTGTTCTTTGTCTTTCATGGAGCAATTGAAATGTCCTTTTATTGGGAAAAGCTGTGGATCATTTTGGGATGTGAGCAAGCAATCAATAAATCAGTACATTAGAAGTGAGAAGGTGAAAAAGCTTCCTGCGCCCCCTGGGAAGCTGGTGTGTCTGAGCTCTGTCCCTCCTCTCCCCAGAGTGGGCAAACTGGTGTCCGCCCCACGGGCTTCGAGGAATGTAGGAGAGGAAGGTATTGTGACTGGCCAGCATGATGAGCGGCGCCAGGCCGGGGTCCCCCCCAGGGCTCTGCAAGGTGGGGTGACTCAAGCAGGAAGATGGAATGTGCCTCCGTGGGCTTGGCTGGGGGACAACCAGCCTAGAGGGGGCCTGAGCTTGCTGGCTGGGCTCTCCCCCGTGTTGGAGAAACTGAGTGCTTGGCTAGACGGGCCATCGGAAGGTGCCCCAGAGGGGAATCAGACGCCTTCAGTTATAGCCCTGGTGGCAGGCCAAGTCCGTCTGTTGCTTCGCTGTGCTTCTCTCTTCCTGGTAAAGAGATGCAATGACTGAACATCCATGGTGAGCCAAAACCGTGATATTGTCCAAAAAAGGAGATTGCTCGATTGAGGGGTATAAATAGGAGTGTGTGTGTGTTGGGGGCAGGTTGAGGGGGAGCAGATGACAAGGCGGCTCTGCTCACTCCCTGGGCCACCACAGGAGGGCTGCTCTTGAAGTCCTGGCCACCAGCAGGAGACAGATTATTTGAGATGTTGGCAAGAGATGAGAGGTGAACAGTCCCCACTCTCTTGCCCTGCCCCCTGCCCTGCACCATCAAAAGAGAGAATTTGAGAGAATGAGCTCTAGGCGGAGAGGTTAAACACAGTCCATTTGCTGAGTTCAGAGAAGAGCTCTTGCGGGAAGGACAGGGGGAGGGCGCTGGCAGGGTGGTTAGCAGCAGGCCGAGGCTGGTCCTCTCTGGGCTTCTGCATTACAAAGCTTCAGACAAGAGGAAGACAGCGGCTGTAGGCAGGGGCATGGCTCCAGGAGGTGCACTGAGGGCATGCTATGTCAGACCATATTTCTGATGGTTCTGGAAGGAAAAGCAGTGTGTTTAAAACCAGACGAGGCTCCGTCTTGGCTTTTCCACTTGCTGCATGGCCTCAGGCAAGTCTGTCACCTTCATGAAGCAGTTCCTCACCTGGACCCTGGTCTAAATCAGTAACACCTCCTGAGGTCTCCATGAACGTCCACGCAGACCCCTCCCAGGGCCCCTGGAGGGCAGGGATGTCCCCGGCCGGCACCCGAGATGGTCATCAGCAGTGGGCGTGGGCTCAATCTCTCCAGTCCAGCTGACAGCCTCTCCGGGGCCTTCCGCCAGCAGCCACTTATTTCCCCAGTTAAGTCTGAATGGTGAGAGCTAGCTCTCCCTTCCGGAACTGATTCAGCTACCAGCTTCTCCTATGCCTCTGAGTTCCAGGGTGATCCTCAAAATCAATCCTCCGTGATCCTCAAAACCACCACCTGCCTGTGGGGCTCGCTCAGGCCATATGCCACTGGCTGTTGAGTGCGCCTGCCTCAGTCCCCGTGGAGGCGGGGGGCTGATGTGAGCTTGTAGAACTCTCTTCGCACTCCGTGAGCGCACGTCATCACCCAGCAGTCCTTTGGGAAGTGGTATTTTCATTCTCATCTTAACAGAGTGGGCTTCTAGAACTTGCCCGAGTCGCCTATTTACAGGCAAAGCCTGGATGTGCCTGCTTATGGGGGCCTCTCGGACCTGACACACGGTTGTGACCACCCCTCCCCCCAGCCCCTCACCCAGAATAGGGGTGAGGACACAGTGTAGACGGGGCTGGAGGGTCAAGCTGACTCCTGCTGGATGAACTTCCTGCCAAGCGGGAATCCTCCAGCTCCAGAACCTTCTGCAAGTAGGCCTCTGGCCCTTTGGTCTCAAGCAGCAGCTGCCTACACCTGTCTCATTTTTTTTTCAGTGTGCCAATTTGGCCATGGAAGGTTGAGGTCGTAGGAGAAGTGAGTTACCTCCTAGTCCAAATTGACATGAATTTGCCAAATAAAACATTTTACTTATGCCCCAAAACATTTTGCTTGGTTACGTCTTAACAGGCCAAGTACACTATTTTCCATCAAAACATTTCCATCATTAAAAAAGTGTCTCTGACCCAGAAGCTGGGTCCCTCTGCATCCGTGTCATAGCTCACATTTTATTTGGGATGCAGTGTTTTCGGAATGTCACTGCCTCTTGCTTTGCATAAGCACTGCACTCCCTGATGGAAATGTTTTACAAGAATGTATTCAGCCGTCAAGGTGGCGCAGAACTCCTTCAGAAGGTCTTCTTTGTCCAGCTCAGGGCAGGACCCCTTTTCCGTGAAGTCCCTGCCACGTTTCACTGGCCCGTCCAGGTGTCTCCAGGGTGCCACAAGATGGATCCATTCCCATTACAGCAAAAGCCATTTAAGGTTCATGGAAATGTTTGTGGAAACAATTGCAGACTCCTTTGCCGACAGCCACTTCTTAGGTGTAATTTTTTTATGGAACATGCACCCGGCCCAGCAGAAGAATTTGGATGAGGCTCAGAATATGCTGGAATGGAATTTGGCTGTGCTCTCTGTCCAGGTCTGTGATATGCAAGAACGTTCTCCTGCTCGCGATGCAGATACTCAATGGGATTCCTTTATATCCCAGATGCTGGCTTAATCAGAGACAAGTACAACCCAGGCTCCATCCTCAAGGAGCCTGGTAAATATAACAGACGATGTCTCTGCACTTCTTCAGAACATCAGAACACTATTAGGAAGGGTGGCTGGCACGCCATACATTCACATGTATGATGATTGTACGTAGCACGCTGAACTGTGGTTATGCATTTTTAAAATAATTTTAATGTATGTCCTAAAAAAATAAACAGTAACACAACAGTAATTTCCCAGCAGGTGGGAGGGAGACTCAGTTAACACCCAGGTTAAAGGAAAAATATCAAGTAAATACTATCACAGTGGGAACTATTGCAGTTGATAGATTATGGCGACAAAATTCGTGGCTCGTGAATGGCTGATGGTCATGTCTATCCCATGCTGGTGGAATGCCAGGGGCTTTGCCTCTGTTATCCTCCAAGCCTCAGAAAACTCTGGAAGGTGGTAGTGTTACAGTCCCAACTGACAGCTGATGAAACTGTGTCTGAACAAGGTGGAATGATTTGCCAAAAATCACATGACTAGTAAATGGAAGAACTTGGATTTGTACCCTGGTCTGTCTGACTCTTGATAATAAATTCTTAATCACTGTGCCATATGACAAAATACTACAGTTGCTCAAATAAAGAAGTGATTATTTCCTCCCTGGGGTAGCAGGAGAGCAACCTGGACTGAGGGGTATGATGTAGCAAGAGAAGTTTTAGTGGTGAGATGGAGTATCCCATGGATTAAATACTCATGAATTTGGCTGGATGGTTTGAGCACCATATTTTTTTCTCACGTAAATGAAGTCTGGAAGTAAGCTTTGGGTTGGCTGTTCTGTGTCATCAAGGACCCAGGTTCCTTTCTCTCTGCTCCACCAGATAACTCATAGTCTAAAATGGCTGAAGCAGCTCCAGCTATCACATTCTTATTCCTGGCAGTTAAAAAAAAATAATAGAAGGAAAAGGATAAACGTCTGCTTCCCTAATGAGTCAAAGGACTTTAAGGAGCTTTTTGGAAGCTGAACCTAAGAGCTTGTCCTCATCTCATTGGCCAGCTCTGGGTATGAGGAATGCTGCCTACTGTGTCCTAGGCATATGTGAGTAGAGGACAAAAGTCCTGTCTTTGAGGCAACAGAGGCCTGTCTTTGAGGTGCTTCCAGTAGAGTGAGGTGCTTCCAGTTTGAAGCAATGGAGGGGACAGCAGTTGGTTGGAGAAGAAAAAGCGGCCTCTGAACTAGAACTTTCTGCTGGAGTGACCCCGGTAACTTGGTCTGTTTTGGATTGTTCAGCACGTTTTTCTGGTGTTTAATTGGAGTGTAGAGTTGCAGCAATTAGGCTGCCCGTGGCGGCCCCTGCCGGCCATCCCACCAGCCCACACCCTGAAAAGACAAGAACCATTCTTGAGTACAAACGTCCAGCCCTCCAGCCTTCTCCTCTGCAGTGCAATTAGGGCTGGGGCCACCGAGCCAGCTTTTCAGTGCAGCCCAGAGCTGAATCCTGGGCTGTGATTTGGAGCCCAGTGTGGTGCTCACAAGCCCCGCGGTGTGTGGGGGGTGTTCCGTGCGGCTCACGGGCAAATGGGAGACCTGGGGACTACAGCCTGCCGTTCACTGTCCTCCTGCCTCACCCTTGCCTCCAGGCCCTGGGGCCTTGAGTTCGCTTTTTTCACTTCTCAGCCCGCAGGAGTGCAGGCTGGCTGGTTGCCAGGAATATCAAGTTTGGAGAGTTCTTTAAAAATCAGTGATCCTCTTGTGAGTTGCCGAAGTTTTTCTGGGACTCGTTCATAGGTCAGTCCTTGTTCATGGGAAGCCCTCTCTGCTGGGATTTGAGTTCTCTGGGGTCTGAAATGTTCTGTTTTCATTTTTTGGGAATCAGGTTGTCAGACCATGGAATGAAGCTTAGGACTAAAATGGAGTGTGAGAGGTGGCCTCAGCCCCCCACCCCCTCATGCCTCCGCGTTCTTGATCTGGAAGGCCGGTTGGAGGCAGAAGTGGGGAGAGTGGCCTTCTGTACTCCAGTGCTCCAGTGCTCTGTCTCTGTTTTGTAATTACCTCCAAGCTGATGGTATTGTAAAGAGGCTGGAGAGATGCTTTCATATGGCGTTAGAAAATCAAACCGCTATTAATATGCTAATTACAACCATTCGTATTTACCATTAAAGCAGGTCCTGGAGAGCTTCTCCTTGGCAACACTATTAGATACCCTGTTCTTGAAATAGAAAGTCCATATTACTTTTTAATGAAAGCTGTAAATCTAGAGCTTCCCTATGTTCAGCCAGCCCTTTTCCTTGAATTTAGTAGGTCCAGCCCTGAACACCTGAACTGAAGGCCAGGTGGGAGGAGGATGAGGATGAATTGATCTGGTTGGAAAGCAGGCAGGAGCTCAAGACGTTGGTAGGCACTGGGGCCCTGCAGGTGCCAGGTCGGTTACCTGCTGATGTCATTATACGTGCGAGCATTATTTTTAGCAGTGGCATCACTCCTAAAACCAGTTATACTGGATTTATTTTTAGGTTGGGTGATGCAGGTGCTGTTTGGAAATGCCTTTTTCTCCCCACATCACTTTTGTGCTGGAAGTACCCAGTTTAAGAGGAAAACAAAATGGCACCCACAGTCAAGGACAATGCAAGTATTTGCTTGGGAAACAGAAGGATGAGTGCCTTATTTGTTTAAGTGTGGATCCCAGGGAATCCATACTCCTTGATTTTCTGAAAAGCTGTGTGGGACAGAAGCCCTCTCTGATCTGGGGGCTTTCATTCACTGGCAAATGAGACAGTGAGCACTCGATTCAACCATGGATTGAAGATATCCAGTGAAGGTTGTGGGACTTCTCTGAAGAGTAGGCTGTAGATTGCAGAAGAATATGTTGTTGTTGTTTTTTTTAAAGATTTTATTTATTTGACAGAGAGAAACACAGCAAGAGAGGGAACACAAGCAGGGGGAGTGAGAGAGGGAGAAGCAGGCTTCCCGCCGAGCAGGGAGCCCGATGTGGGACTCGATCCCGGGTCTCCAGGATCATGACCTGGGCCGAAGGCAGTCGCTTAACCAACGGAGCCACCCAGGTGCCCCAAGAATATGTTTTTTAAATGTATTTTATGAATCTAGCAAATATTTAAGCATCTACTGAATTGGGCACTGGACATACATTGGGGGGGAATGTCTCAGTTACCCCCACTGAGTGACATAGTGGCATTAAACAAACATGCTCATGGATTCTGTAGGTCCAGAATTCAAAGAGACTAAAGCAGGGATGGTTTATTTCTACTTCATGTTGTTCAAGGCCTGAGTGCAAGGCTTAAGTGTTGGAAGACTAAACTACTCACATGTCTTGCAGTTGGATGCCGGCAGTTAATGGGTCCCCAGCAAAACCCTCCCACCATGGCTTCACTATGTGGCCTGGGCTTCCTTGCAGCATGGTGGCTGGTTTTAAAGGTAAGCTTCCCAGAGATGGAAAGCTAGCCAGGAGCTAATCCCTTTTGTGACCTAAGCTCAGAAGTCACAACGCATCACTTTCTCCACATTCTATTGGTTGGAATAGTGACAAGCCCCCATCAAGATTCAAAGAGAGGGAACACTCACCCCAGCGTTTGGGGCGGTGGGGAGGGGTGTCAGTTAAATTGTATGAAGAGCATATGGATGTAGGTATATTTCAAGAAATATAGGAGAGACTTGGAAAAATGAGCAAGGAAGAAGAGGTTTTTAAAAATGGCAAAGCAGATTTAAAAGAAAACTTTTAAAAATGAAGATGTAATAATCAGAATTAAGTGTTTGAAGCTCCTTCTGTCTTTTTCAGGAAGAAAGTAAAGATGTTGATTAACCTCAGGTTTGTTAAGAACGGACTCTTTTAGCAAAGTCAAAACTGTTTTCGTGATGATTCATAGTAATCCATAATGATTTTATTCTCCCTTTCACTCGTATTCTCTCACAATTGTAGAGTTTCCTAGAGCCTACGTAACACGTGATGATATCATCACTCTGAAAATTAACAGAGTATATGCTGGTGTATTCCCGTGTTTCAGATTTTTCTCAATTTTGTTTTCTAATATGGAAAATATTGATTTAACCCACATAAACGAAAGCAGTTGGTGGTGGAAGGGGGGCTCGATAATTTCTAGAGGTGTGAAGATGTCCTGAGTCCATAAAGTTTGAGATGCATCATTGTAGGAGAGGGAACAAAAGGAGAAGAGAAACAGTGAGACTATCCCTGTGAAAGAGCATTTCCTGAACTCTGAGAAACAAGTGGTGGTGGATAGTCATTCTTCATTCTAAGATAATTCAAGACAGAAACTTTTAAATCTAGAGGACTGGGGTGCCTGGTGGTTCAGTCAGTTAAGCGTCTGCCTTTGGCTCAGGTCATGATCCCTGGGTCCTGGGATCGAGCCCCTCATTGGGCTCCCTGCTTGACAGCCTGCTTCTCCCTCTCCCTCTGCTGCTCCCCCTGCTTGTGCTTGCTCTCTCTGTGTCAAATAAATAAATAAAAATCTTAAAAAAAGTTAGATCTAGAGGACTGATGAAGAAAGATGCCAGTGTGTTGTGCAAGCAAGAATGCAGAGGGGGAGCAATTTCAGGACGGAGTCCTAGTCATCCTGTGATACAGCGACACCTACTGAACAACGGGGATATTACAACCCAGCTCTATGGACCAAAGTATGAGCAAGAGTCAATATGGTATTCAGACCAAAATGCACACAGACGAGAGCAAATTCTGTCAGGCAGTGTAAGACATTATGGTAGGCTTAGGCAAAACAAATTCTTAGACAAAACAGAGGGCAACTAAAAAAGGACATACTGACAATTCCATTGCCTATGCACTCTCTTCCTTGGTTTGATAGAGAATTAATGGTTTCATCAGAGAGCCTAGAGTAGAGCCTAATGTCAGAATCACCTTGAAGCCTTTAAGAAATAAATAATTCTAAGGCTTTACAGAATCAGAGTCTCTGGGCCCAGACTTTTATAATTTTAAAAAGTTCTCCTGGGAATGTAGTCATATCTGCTGTATCTGGTCCAGATATTGTCCAGACCATATGTGTGGCTCATGCCTTCTTGATTTCTGGGGTCCTGTTTGATTTCCAAGGTTGGGCTAGCCTGATGCCTTGTCAGAGCAACTCCCTAACCGTGCCCGCATGTCTCCTCCCAGCATTGCCTCGATCCAACATCTGCAAGCCTTTGGACTCTTCCAGCTCCTTCTCTCTCCTTTGATCCCAGGCTTCTTTCCAGTTGTGCCCCAGAACCGTCAACAGGGAAGTGCCTAGAAGAGAGAGAACTACCAAAAATAAAAAAATAACAAAACAAAACCATGACCCTCTGTGTGCCAAGGCATAACCTAACCCACCACTGATCCCTTTGTCACAAGTTTTCAGCACAGTCTACGGGAGGATTTGTCTTCTCGTGTGAGAACCCTTCTCAAAACTGACAAAAGGAAAAAGACTTTGCTTTACTGAAATTTGCACTGGGAGCCCTCCCTTTTGTGATCTACCAGTTCTGGGCTGTCCCATGATACCTCTATGACATTGTCAACAAAGACCCAGCCCCAGGACAAGGAGCTTTCACGCCCACAGAAGAGCAGCATGTGGGTGAGGCCTGGCTAGGGAAGGGAAAATTCTTAATAACCAGTGGGTGTGAAAGGGGTGGGGGCCAACCAGAGAGCCTAGATCCCAGGCAGAGTGAAGTGATGCCAAGCGCTTTGCCCTACCCAAGGTAATGAAAGTGATCTGTAAGTGGTGTTTTTTTTTCCTTTTAAATGACAGAGCAGAGCTGGCTGAGGAATAGGATTTGACCAATTTAACCATAACTGTAAGTGAAGCTTGTTTATGCTGTAAAGATAAAGCAACAAATGGGAGACAGGGTGGGCTGTGGCCTTTTACTGCATTTGGAAGCTGTTCCCTTTCTCCGGGCAAATTCCTTGAAGTCTGAGACCATCTCAGCACGATGGAGAAGTGCATCTAAAGGGACCTGTGTCGTGTCTACAAATCTGCCCCCCAGGTGGTGGAAGCTGAGGCCCCACATGGGAGTATCCTACTGCGCTAGGTGGTGCTTCGGGTCAGGGAGATGTTGGGACAGCTATGGCCAATAACAGGGAGGGGGTCCCTCCAGCCCTGGTGTGGAATGTTCCGTTCTGATGCACTGTTCTTGGCTGTTCTCCAGAGACCTGTGTCCAGGGGCCAGGGACATACTGAAATTTGTTCAGTGTTAGCAATAGCAGCTCAAACTCAACACCCCTCTGCTGGCCCTCAGCATTTACCGCTCTGCATGCATTTCTTTCTGTGCAAGGGGGGGATCCCAGGTTCCCGCCCCACCACTCAGCTCCCTGCCTGCCACTGTGGCCATATGGCCTCTCAGGGCTTCCCATCCTTACTGGCCACAACCATCAGCATGGTGATGGGTGGGTAGGTGTGTCCTTATTGACTCATACCTTGATCCCATGGGGACTGGATTTTAGGCGGGCGTTAAGGCTGGGCAGCATCTGCTGAGCAGATTCCCATCCTTGTGGGGTGGCTGAGTCAGTGACACCCCAAAGCGGGGAGAAGCTTCAGGGTGGAAAGTATGTGAGCCTTGGACAGTGCCACAGGTGGCCTAGAATGGTTTGGCCCCTTGTTTCCAAGGCCCCAGCTGATGTCCCCATCATGTAGTGGGAAGGAGCAAATGGCCAGCTTTCCCCAGTTTCTGGAGCACCAGTCGGTGTCCTGGGGCCAGTAGTGGTGAGGGCTGGGAGGCAGCATTCTGGGGCGGCTGCTGCCCAGCAGGCACGGCTGGCCCTGGCATGGGTGCTATACCTACAGGAACATGTGGCTGTCACCCCACCAACAGCAGGACGTGCATTCCCAGTGCTGTACCCTGGTACGTAGCAAATGCTCAGCTTAGGAAAGCTGCTCTGAGCATGTGATTTATCTGGGGTCACCCAGATAGTGAGTAGTGGGGCCAGGATTGAGCTCCTGTCCATCTCATGCCCCAGCCCTCCTACCCTGTGGTCTGGCCACCTTCTCTCTGGGCCTCCATGGGCCTTTCAAGAAGGCAGGTAAGACAGAAGGTTTGTAGCCCCCTATTTCACAGGCCAAGAAACTGAGGCCAAGTAATTTATTACAGATTGCTGAGCTTATAAATGGCCAGGACGGAGCCTCAGACCTTGTTCTTTTGATTACCCGCTTGATAATAGCCAGCTCAGGCTGCCGGAACAAAATGACACGGGCTCACTGGCTTAGACAACAGAATGTATTTTCTCACAGTTCTGGAAGCTGGGAGTCTGAGGTCAGGGTACTGACAGGATGGATTTCTGGTGAGAACTCTTTTCCTGGCTTGTAAGTGGCTGCCTCCTTGTGCTGTTCTCAGAGGGCCTTTGCTCTGTGTGCCCAGAGAGGGAGAGAGCAACCTCTGGTGTCTCTCTATCTTTTTCTAAGGACACCAGCCCTCTGTGTAGGACCCCACCCTGGTGACCAAGTTTAACCATTATTATTTCCATAAAGGCCCTATCTTTAAACACAGTTGCATTGAGGGTTAGGACTTCAACATGGGAATTTTTTTTGGTGGGGGGAGAGGTACAATTCAACCCACAGTACACCCTGAGCCCCTTTCATTATTTTGGGCCCCCTGTGTCATAGCAGGAGAGAGCTGCTGCTACACATCAAGGAAATCAGTTTGGAGTGATTGTGCAGGAGCATGGAAATGAGGCTGGAGCAATCCGAGAAGGCTTCCTGGAGGGGGTGTGTGCACGCATATGTGCTGGACCTGGGAGAATCTGGCCCATTTCAGGCCACCCCATACACAGTCCATCCCAGTACTTGAGATGAGCTGTGGCTGTTTTCTGGGAGCTGCTTTCTCTCTGTGGCTGTGGGAAGAGGGGACCCTCTGGTTCCTCCTTGGCCCAGCAAGGGAGCTGTATCTTGATTCAGCCAGGTAGGAGGGCCCACAGGTCTTTAATGTGAAAGGGAATGAAATTCCAGGTGAGCAGGGAGGGGCCAAGGCAGGCCGAAGTAGAGCTGAGGACTCAGGGAGCCCTCCTTTAGCAGAGAGAGACATCTGCAGGGCCCGGTGGCCGCACATGGTGGCCAGCCCCCGCTGCCGTGGCACTGCTGCCTGGGGAGGCTGGTCCTTCTGTCAAGATGGACTGTGTTAGGACAGCATTGTGTGGGTAGGCCCGTGCTGTCAGTTCTCGTGCCTTCCTCACCTGTTGTCTGTCCCCCTCTCTTAGCCAGATTCGGCTGGGGAAGGGAATACTCACTGCCAGGTTTAGAAAATTTACATTTCTACAGTGTCTTTGTTTCTGGAATGAGGATGATATTCCCAGCTCCCAGGTTTGAGTGTATGCACCAGGTCTAGGAGAGATAAGTTCCAGGCAGGGATGCAGAAGGTATTAGCAAGGAGGCTGGGGAGGCTGGGGGAGGCTAGGGAGGCTGGGGAGAC
>PITA01029591.1:0-17672 GCA_004023965.1 Spilogale gracilis | reverse complement strand
TTTCCCAGGTGGTAATCAGACCAATAAGCAGTATCTTTGAGAGACTAAGATTGTTTTGATGAAGGAAATTTTAACCAAAGGGACCTAACAGAAGGGAGAAGTTTGGGGAGGGGCAAAACTAAACTCTTCAAAAAAGTTGCAGAGAAATGCTAAATAATCTATCTTAACTGTAAGCACCTTCTGCTTTCAGATTTAAAGTTCTAATTCAAATGCCAAGGTTAAACTGAGAGAAATCTCTAAATACCTATTATCAGACATGTCTAATAAATACTTCTCAGCCCACTGAGTGACAGAGGATGGGAGAATTTGGGTCAGAGAAACAAGGATGAGAAGTCTGTGCTCTCTCCACATACATAAAACGGTAGGTTATATTTCTTGAGCTATCTATCTATCATCTATCTATCTATCTATCTATCTACCTATCTATCTATCATCATCTATCTTTTTGACAGAGAGAAACACAGCTAGAGAGGGAACACAAGCAGGGTGAGTGAAAGAGGGAGAAGCAGGCTTCCCACTGAGCAAGGAGCCTGATGCAGGGCTTGATCCCAGGACTCCAGGATCATGACCTGAGCTGAAGGCAGAGCCATCCAGGCACCACTCTAGTATGTTTTAAAGCCCAAATATATATTACAAACCTTTTTATATGTGTTATGCTTTAAAATAAATTTTTAATAAGGGGACCTGTGTCTCCTGACCATTGGAGAGTGAAAGGCATCAGAATTGAGTATTGAGCTTCTAGATTATACAAAAACTAATAACCCAGATTAGTGTCAATCCATTCCCATAAATGCTAACCCTGGTTTTTCTCACCAAAGATAATCATGAGTTAGTGAAAGATTAAAGTTAGAACTGCTGGAACCATATTACTTCAGGTGCATACCAACAAAAAGTGAAGATTGTCTTATCTGCCTGCTTATTAAAAACTTAAGTCATTTCTAACTTTGTCACTATGTGGGGGAGTCAGCTCACTTCTCTGAATCTTTTGTTTCCCAAACAATAGCGAGAAAAGAGTAAACTAAAATCACCTAAAACCCTTTCCAGTTGACATTCTTTGAGTAGCTGGAGTTAGCAAGAAGGGAGAACAGAGAGCAAGGATCTCTAATGTAAAACAAAAGCCAGAACTTGCTTTTGGGAAAGCAGGCCTTTTCCTGAATGAGGCCTTGCCATCCCTAAGTTCTGAGTAGTTTCCAGAACTTTGTACATGTAAGAACCTCAGAGAAAACTAAGGAAAAGGGTATGCTTTTTAGCTAGTTAACTAACTAGGCTGCCCTGAATGGCTCAGATATACTTCCGTCATCATTAGTCAAGTCTCCTTTCTGAGAACATTACCAAGAGCTAACAGTCTCATCAAATCTAGTTTCTCCCTCTTTTGTGGTCCCAGGCAGGGCAGAGAATTCATAATAGCAATCACGGTGGCTGCTAGAAAGGAGGATGCGATAAATTAACCTTGAAGGAGCCAGTGTCCTTACCTTCCGTTTAATGTCTATAAATTGAGAAAACATAAGAGACCAATAGAAGGCCAATTCCATGATATAATAGTAATAAAGTCCGCTTGTGAGAGGCTGGAAGAGAGAAAGTAGCAGTCAAAAATTCATTCCATCCCTGCAACTTTCTCTGTTTCAGAGGACCAATACCCAAAATTATTAGACATCCTTCCTCCCCATCATCTTCCAAAATCTGTAATAGCTGACAGACTTTGGATTGGCGTGGAGAATTAAACCTCTTCCCTCCCCACTTCCACATACACATTTTCAGCTCACAACTTTAGAGATCAGATAAGGTTAACACATACGACAGCATAATCAAATCAGTGTGTCTAGAACTCTGGACAATTAGTGCTGATTTTCAGGGGATTGAAGACACTCAGGTCTTTTCTTCTACCCTGTTAGCAGCCCCCTAACATTTATCTAGTATAGATTAGAACCAAGATGCTTTTAAGGGGACTCCAAGTTATCCTTGATTCAACAAGGACACCTGAACCAGAAAGCATCTCATTAAGTGCCAGGAAGCTGCTTTTCTTTCCACCCCAATTAGGGTGAAGATAATAGGGACTCTGGAACAAAAAGATGGCTGGATTTCACTGTTATGGGGGCCCCAGATATAGATACCCTGAATATATGGCTCAAAGAGACTGACAGCCCCTAACCCCTCACAAATACCAAGAAAACGTGCCATCTGCCCTGAGACAGCCCTCCCTACTATACCTTCCACACATACAGAAGGCCCTTGTCTTGAAAGGGCTCAGACCATACCTGATATGGATAGCCACGCCAGCACTGTCGGATGTCCCAGAACCAAGGTGACTAAGAGAAGACAAGATAATCCAGGTCAGCCTTTAGGATTACCTATAAATTACCTGCCTTACCTATAAATCCCTTTCTCTATGCTAGGAGCACACGAGAGATAGGGAAGAAAAGGGAATCCTTTTGATGGAACTGATGGGTCCTGAAAGGGTCAATAAAGGGCTAGGTTTTTCTTCTAGAGCAAGAAAGTGTTGTTACAAAGAGAAAAACGATACTTTGAGATAAATAAGAGTATGGAGAGTGCTAGGAGAGTTTTCGGAGACATCAACATCTAAAATATAGGAAATAGGGATGCAGGAAGACAATGATTCCATTTGATAGCTGAGAGATCTCCATGCCAAAGATTCAAAAGTCAAAAATAATTATCTTTATTGGAGTTTCAATTATGTCCTTTAAGGAATTTGTCTATTTCATCTAAGTTGTTGAATTTATTACTATTAAGTTGTTCACAATATCATTATCCTTTCAAGATCAACAGGATCTATAGTGAGAGCCCCTTTTTCTCCCTGACATCGATCATTTGTTTTCTTTTCTTCTTCTAGGGGTAGAAAATAAACCTTAAAAAGAACCACCTTTTGGTTTTATCAGTTTTGTCCATTGTTTGATGCCTATTTCATTAATTTTTTTAAAGTTAATTTTTTAAAATTTAAATTCAATTAACTAACATATAATGTATTATTTGTTATGGGACATGGGTCTATGATATTTCATTAATTTTTTTTACCTTTTTTTGGTTATTTCTTTCCTTTAACTTACTTTGGGGTTGCCTTGCTCTTCTTTCTCCAGATCTTAAAAACATGTATCATTGATTTTAAAGCTTTCTTCTTTTCTAACATAAACATTTAAAGCTATAAATTTCCCACTAAGCACACTTTAGCTGCATCCCACAAGTTTTGGTATATTTTGTTTTCAGCATCATTCAATTAAATATTTTCTAATTTCCCTTGTGATTTCTTGTTTGATCCATGGGTCATTTCCAAGAGTATAACTTGCAATTATTTTCTAGATATCTTATTATTCTTGATTTTTAGCTTAATTCCATTATGGTCAGAGAACATACCTTATAAGATTTCAAAATGCTAAAATTTCCTGAGACTTATTTTATGGCCTAGTATACGATCTGTTTTAATTCATGTTCCGTGTGCACTTGAAGATTATACATATTCTTCAGCTGCTGGCATAGTGTTCTACAAATGTCAGTTAGGTCAAATTGGTTGACTGTGTTGTATAAATCTACATCCTTAGTAATTTTTTATCTAGTGATTTAATCAATTACTGAAAGCAGAGTATTAAAATCACCAACAATGGTACGGATTTGTCTATCCCATTCCTTCAGTTCTGCCTCTTTTTACTTCATGTATTTTGAAGCCTCAATTATGACATTTAGAGGAAAAGAGTGTGGTACAGTGAAAAAAAAATCCAACAAAAAACAAAGCACCATGCAAACAGGAATCAAAAAGCCTGAAATTCTTCAACTCTGATAATAAACTGAAAAGCAGGAGTGCTACCAGTTTAATCCACTTTAATGGGTTACTGATTCCCTTTCTACAACGGTCTCCCCCTTAGAAGAACAGGATTTTTGTCGAATACTTTACAAACCATCACAGACTATGCTTATTTAATCAATACCATACCATTATACTAGCTATCAGTACTATTATCTCCCTAAATAAGGGGAGAAACTGTAAAGAAGTTACTGAAGTCAGATACCAGACAGAAGACCATCTACTTAGCATATAAACCTGAGCTGTAGGCGGTATAGTAAAAATAAAAGGGGAAGGGGAAAACAAAGAACTAATGGTATTTAACTTTTGTCTCTGGACATGTAGGCATGATTAGAATCCAACAGAGGACCAGAGAGAGTTTAGACTTACCGACCAGAGAAACTTAATTCCATAGCAGAATATACATAAATAGAAAGTGAATCTCCACCTGGTTGGGCAAAGAATAGAGGTTAGATGAATATTTACTCAAAAGAAAGTCTTTGAGGCTGAGCAAGTCAAGACAGCAGACTTGGAGATAAGACAATTATGGGTGAAAATAAGGTAAGTTCCCAGAGGGGCATCTGGCTGGCTCGGTCGGTAGAGCATGCAACTCTTCATCTCAGAATTGTAAGAGGGCCATAATGGGCATAGAGTTTACTTAAAAAAAAATAGTAATAATAAATAAGTAAAATCTTAAAAAAAAAAGTTCCTAAACAGGGACAAACACTATTACCTGAAAAGCCAAAATGATAGAGACATCTTCCAGCTATGTTTAAAAGATTTCCATAAGTGTATACTGGCTTTAATCAACTTTTCTCCCATATACTCCCTAATGATAGTGCCTGATACATTTTTTTGCATGACAATGATAAATTGTGTTCTGTGTCCAGAGGATAATTAGTAAAAGCCCAGTGAAATGAAGTATAATCTGTCCAGAAAAGAGATGTTTCCCACCAAAATGTCAATTTACAGCAAGCTGGTACTATCTCTACCAAGGTGTACGAGGGTGTGCCTATCTACCTACATGAGTGCAGTTATAGAAATGCACTCCCACTCTATTTGGGGAAAAGGGAACAAAATGGAACTACAACATGTAGCTTAGTGGCAAGCATATTCAAGACACTGAGGGTGAGTTAGTCTTCTACATCTACTCGCTATTGTCCTACCAAAAGAAAACCTTATTCCAGTCACACTCTACCCTTCTCCTCACTCCCCACCTCCCTATGCACACTTACATGCTTTCACAGAACTTTGTGAGTGTTGAAGGCTTGTCCTGATTCCTCCGATGACGAAACCAGCATTGGATCTTTCGAACATCCCAGTCCAGTTGCTTTGACAGGCCCTCCAGCCTCTTCTCATCAGGATACTGCAGATGTATGACCAGAGTCAGAACATCCCTTTTTCTTCTACCCTCTCATTAAATCCCTTTGACTAGCTGAGTAGCAAAGCGGTGATAACTACAGCAGTTTAAGGGATGTTTATCTTTCTAGGTTTCATCCCTCATTTTTAGTAAGAAGTCCTATTTTACATTATCAAAGATCTTTACCTTTATACACTTCCTTCCTTTGGTCGTCTCCCTCCAGCCCAAGCTAAGTGAAAACGATTAAAAACCCAAACCACAAAGGCTATCGGTACCTTCCCTATCTTGATTATGCAACTAGATAATGACAAAGCTGGAGCAGGGATAAACAAAATTAAGATCTGTGTGTCTGGGGAAGGCAGGATTGTGGTGACTAGTAGGTCTAAAATTCAAATGTATGTAAACTTGACTTATTTAAAGGATCCTGACACAAAGGTATTCCCCTGACGGGATAAAGCTCTCCTTATAGTTATATGGACTATCCATCCTATCCCCACCCTTAGAGATACCTGCTTTCTACCCTCCCCTGCCCTGTGGAGCAACCCCTCACAGGACTCTTCCTCTGTTTCTTTGCCTACTTACCTTGGTAATAGATATGAACACCTTTTCAAGGATGGCATTGGGTTGGGCCGGATAGGGACCACTGTCCTGGATGCCAACATGAAGTGCACAGGGTTTGGCAATAAACCTGTAATGAGAAAAATCCAAAGCCATTTCTAAATATGGTTTGCTAAGCATAAAGGAAAGATCCTGATTAGGGGACTGACAGGAGGCAAAAGGGAAAACACCTGGCTGGGAAATGGGACTT
This sequence comes from Spilogale gracilis, assembly GCA_004023965.1. Taxonomy (NCBI): domain Eukaryota; kingdom Metazoa; phylum Chordata; class Mammalia; order Carnivora; family Mephitidae; genus Spilogale; species Spilogale gracilis. The sequence continues at coordinate 11,714 of PITA01029591.1, read as the reverse complement.
TTCAATTTAGTCCCGGGTTCTGCCATTGACTCACTTGAGAAGTGACCTATTTAAGAAATATTAGAACATAAGCTCTCTTTATTGTTCTCTGGCTTCCCTAATCACATCTTGAGCTTTAGAATCAGAGAGACCTAGGTCAAACCTATCATTTTATCTACCAGTCTACCACTTATTACCATAGGAACTTGGGCAATTTACTTAACCTCTAGAAGTCTGTTTTTTCATCTATAAGATGAAAATAATATCAACATCCTTGCCACTCAATATAAGAGCCACAGACCAAAGCATTATTTGTTTTTCCTGCAAGTCTTTTTGAAATGCAGCATCTCAAACTCCATCCCAGACCAGCAAAATCAGAATCTGCATTAATAGGATCCTCTGGTGATCTTCATATGCCCATTAAAATGTCAGAAGCACTAGTCTACTTTATAAGGCCTTTGTAAGTAATCAATGAAACAATGTAGTATGAAGACCAAGGCACAAACGAGAGGCTTAATAAATGGTAGATTTCCTTACATCAGAACATCAAGAAGATATTAATTGGAGGGCCCAGGAGAACTGAGACCGAGTTCTTCCTAAATACAAATATCCTAGGGTCTCCGTAACCTTCTTGCCTAATCAAGAGATTATGTAAATACTTAAAACTTTCAGGGCGCGTGGGTGGCTCAGTTGGTTAAGCGACTGCCTTCAGCTCAGGTCATGATCCCGGAGACCTGGGATCGTCCCACATCGGGCTTCCTGCTCAGCGGGAAGCCTGCTTCTCCCTCTCTCATTCCCCCTGCTTGTGTTCCCTCTCTGGCTGTGTTTCTCTCTGTCAAATAAATAAAAAATCTTTAAAAAAACAAACAAACAAACAAACAAAAAAAACTTTCAGTAGCCTGGAAGAAAGGAGATTAGGAAGGGTGAAAAATAAAGTACTCAGTTCTATTCCCAAATCTACCACTAATAAGTCATATAGTCAAGTCACTTAACTCTTGGGTCTTGGTTTCATCATCTAGAAGAAGGAGATGATTCCTAAGATTTTTTTTCTAGATCTATGATTCCATGGTGTTATCACTGATTGTAATTAGTTTTTAACTTGTAGATCTTTGAAATTAAGGAACTGTTCTTTGGTTCTTCAAGAAAGATCTCCCTAGGGGCACCTGGCTGGCTCAGTTATAGAGCATGGGACTCTTGATCTCAAGGTTGTGAGTTCAGTGTCTACTCTGAAAAGAAAAAAAAAAAAACTTTAATAAAAAACAGGCATGTCTCAGTGGGTTGATTGGGTAAGCATCCCACTCCTGCTCTCAGAATTCTGAATTCAAGCCCTGCATTGGGCTCCACACTGGGCATGGAGCCTACTGAGAGAGAGGAGAGAGACAGAGCTTTCTTCTCCACAACGATAAATTTCTGTGAGCATTAGCTCTAGGAAAAGCTCTACGTAATCACTTTTTTTTCAGAAAAAAACCAGTTTTAGGTTCTCTTAGCATATTAAGGAGTCGCAAGCTGAAATTGTGACTGTGAGGCATAACAATGGAGTGCTCTTGACCTATTTTCTTGATCTGCATTTGAATCCAGAATTTATCTCTAAGGGAGGGACTGAGAATAAGAAACTATTATCTTCCTCTGTGAAGACTTTTTTACCCTTATCATCAAAGTTCCTGAGCCACCGAGAAATCTTTATTCAGAGCACAAAGTTAGCCACATCTGTAATCTATTCTCCCCTTTCACACGGTGGTGCAAACATTTCATTCAAAGGCCAACACTAGTAGATACTTTATTTCCTGGTTCATTGTTCAGTGTACAAATATTTTAGCACCCCTTCATGTTTAAACTCCTTATGAACACAGAATATACAGGGAATACTGTTTTTGTATTTACCAAGGTTCTGTGTGTATACTTAGTATTTGCTCAGTAACTGAGAGGTGACAGGTCTTGCAAATCCCACCCTTGCTCTATTGGAATTCAGTTTGGCCCCGTTACTGATCAGTATCCAGAAGAGTCATTAAGTCAGTCATTCTTTGCTTTTGAGTTTGTGCTGTATGAGACATGAAAGCACTGTCTTCTCTTACCTACATTAATTACATGAAGAGGTACGTCCAATAACAAAAACAGCCTTTCCAATTCCTACTCTTGCTCCCTGATCCAGGGCTCTTTCTCAATTCAGAAGCAGTCAGGTGATTAAAGGCCCCAAGTTAGAGTTTACCAGCTAGAGACTTGGTGAGTTACTCACCTATAGGATGGAGATAATATCTACTTCACAGGGTTATTTTATTTTTTATTCTTTTTATTTTTTAAAAGATTTTATTTTATTTATTTGACAGAGAGAAACAAAGAGAGGGAACATGAGCAGAGGAAGCGAGAGAGGGAGAAGCAGGCTTCCTGACAAGCAGGGCGCACCTGATGCAGGACTCGATCCCGGGGATTCCGGGATCATGACCTGAGCTGAAGGCAGATGCTTAACGACTGAGCCACCCAGGCACCCCTATTTTTTTTTTTTTTAAGATTTTTATTTGACAGAGACCCAGCGAGAGAGGGAACAAAAACAGGGAGAGAGGGAGAGGTAGAAGCAGGCTTCCCACAGAGAAGGAAGCCCAATGTGGAGCTTGATCCCAGGACTCTGGGATCATGACTTGAGCTGAAGGCAGCCAGGTGTCCCTCACAGGGTTATTTTAAAAATGAAATGACGTGATTCATGCCTGAGCCAATACCTGATACTTAGTAAACACCCATTAAAAGGCAGTTGCTACTATTATCATTTTTTAAGGCAGCTATTATTTTCACCAGAAACAGTTCAGTCTTGGTTCTCACTGATGGTGTCTCTGGCATAAGGCAAGAAGAATAAGAAATCTTATTTCAGGGTCGCCTGGGTGGCTCAGTTGGTTAAGCCACTGCCTTTGGCTCAGGTCATGATCCCAGAGACCCAGGATCGAGTCCCACATCGGACTCCCTGCTCGGCGGGAAGCCTGCTTCTCCCTCTCTCACTCCCCCTGCTTGCGTTCCCTCTCTGGCTGTGTTTCTCTCTGTCAAATAAATAAAATCGTTTAAAAAAAAAATCTTTAAAAAAAGAAATCTTATTTCATACAACAGGGACAGGTTTGTACCCTGCTCACATCGGTGAAGCCAAGATAATTTTTTTTATTATCTGGACCTTGGAGCAGACTTAATATCCTAGAGCTGTAATTAGCTCATATCCTGACCTCATTAGTTCACAGAGGGCAATCAAAGACAAAGTCACTGGCATCTAGACAGTTACAGTTATGCAACTACAGACCCTAAGAAAATTTATCTATTTGACAAAAAATTGTGGAGCACCTATTTTGTGCCACAGTGTGAAGCACAAAACCATAAATAAGGACTTATGATTGCAAAAGAATTTTTTTCTGATAAAAGTTAAATATATAGATTTATTTAGGTACTTAATAATCACCTCAAAGAAGAAAGTGAAATTAGGTCTTCATCCTTTCTGTTAGACAAGCACTTACCAAAGCATGCCGTAGAGACTCCCAGGTCTCAGAGACCCTTTCAGGAGGTCTACAAGGTCCAAATACTCATAACAATTCTGCAACTTCAGAATCATTCTTTTCTCTCATTCTCTCATGAGTATACAGTGGAATTTTCCACAGGTTACATGACATTGCAATAGACTTAATGCAGAAGCTGACATGAGAATACAGCTGCCAAGTACTAATGAGACTTACAAAACTATAAAATAATACTATTCTCACATTTGTTTTGTTTTGGGAAATATTTTTCATAAGACATTAGTTATGTTACCAATTAAACAATTCACTGTCATTTATAAGTGAATTAATAAAACTTGTTTTAAATTTCCATTTTAATTTCTAAAGCAGCCCATGTTGGTAGCTATTATCCATATAAACATAAACTCTCTGGGATCCTTACTAATTTTAAGAGTGTAAAAGATTCCTTACATTATAGTTTGAAAACTGCTGTGCTGGATGACACTGAGAAATCAAATCTATCTTATGGTTTTTGTCCTCTCCAGGATCAATCTGTTGCCCAAGTTTTAAAATCATTTCAAAGACCAAACTTCCCTCTGCCTGCAGGTCTGAATTAGTAGGCATTTAGTGGCCTATAATGAATGGTAAACTACTCCTATCCACCTGCCACTCCAGGAACACGAGTCTAGTGACCCAACCTGATTATAACGTATCTGTTCTGCTTTGTAGACATCATTTCATTCTGCCCTTTTCCTGCCCTCCAGCTCCACTGCAGCGGCTAAATGAGTTAATTAAGATGAAATTTCTTACTACTTTGCTTTTTCATAAACCAAAGACAGGAGCTGTGCTTATAATTCTATCTTCCTGATTCACTGCAACATCACTGGGGGACATGGACTATACACAAATATATTTCAAAGTATAGATCAAGCTTCTCAACTGGTGTATCATGGCAAGTAATATATTTGGGCTGTATTTATCCTGAGATACTGCTCTTGGCCCTCAATCTGATTCATGAGGCCTGTGGTAGCCAGGTAACCTTAGTCTATAACCTCTGGCCTCAGTGTGCAATACACAAATTATTTTCTGTGTGTGCAGCAACATGATGAGGTTGGGAAGCAGTGGCCCAGATAAATTTCTGGAAGAATGTAAAGTGTCAAAAAATATATATATATAAATAACCATCAGAGAAATCAAAAGAGGGAATGAAGAGAAAACTACAATGAGAAAGGTCTTATACAGACTGATAAGGATGGTATACATTAGGTAGAGTAACACTATCTGAACCTGAATATCCCCCCCCATACACACACACATGAGAGAAGAGAGCTGAGATGTTTATTTTTTTTAAAAAAGATTTTATTTCAAAGAGATAGCACAAGTTGGCGGGGGGGAGGGGGAAAGAGAAAGCGAGAAGCAGACTCGGGAGCCTGATGCAGGGCTCCATTGTAGGAACCTGGGATCATGACCTGAGTCTAAGGCAGATGCTTAACTGACTCAGCCACCCACACACCCATCCGTGTTCTTTTTAAATATTTTATTTATTTATTTGAGAGAGAGAATAAGATGTTTAAATAAAGATTCTTAAGGCCAGAGAAAGTCTGTTGAGAAAATTTAATCCTTCAGTACACAAGCAGCATTCGAAAATCCTCCCCCAAGACATATGTATCCCCAAGAGGCAAATGCAGAGTCCACAAATGCAAAGTCCCACAGAAAACAGATTTCAAAATTCCCTTCCCTTTGCAACTGAATTTTTTAAAATTTTTTAATATTTTATTTATTTATTTGACAGAGAGAAACACAGCCAGAGAGGGAACACAAGCAGGGGGAGTGAGAGAGGGAGAAGCAGGCTTCCCACCAAGAAGGGAGCCCAATGCGGGCTCCATTCTGGGACTCCAGGATCATGACCTGAGCCGAAGGCAGATGCCCAACTACTGAGCCACCCAGGTGCCCCTGCAACTGAATTCTTTTTTTTTTTTTTTTTTAAAGATTTTATTTATTTGACAGAGAGAAACACCGCCAGAGAGGGAACACAAGCAGGGGGAATGAGAAAGGGAGAAGCAGGCTTCCTGTCGAGCAGGGAGCCTGACGTGGGATTTGATCCAGGGTCTCTGGGATCATGACCTGAGCCGAAGGCAGTCGCTTAACCAACTGAGCCACCCAGGCGCCCCGCAACTGAATTCTTAATAAAGCAATCAGTAAAAATTTGAGGGGCTTCTGTAGGATGGAAAGAGGAGAAAGTAAAAAAGACATTCAAGCAGCAGGAACATCATGTATTAAAGCAAAGAGACAAGAAACAAAGTATGCTTAGAGAACTATGCAATGTACAAATTCGGGGCTGGCAATAGTGTCAGGAGAGAAAGGAATACACCAGATTACAGGTTTCCTGTATGTTATGCTAAGCATGAACTTTATCCTGTAGTTGATGGAGAGTCATTGGAAGGCTTTAGGCTGGGGTGGGGAAGAGACAGATTTGTATATTAATAAAGGAGTGTCATCAGTTCAAGGCCACTATAAAAACTCCATGCTGTAAGTGATAAAGCACTGAACTAAGGCTATAAAAATGGAAAGGGCAGATTCAAGAGATGCTGAGGAGGTAAAATTAATAGCACCTGGTGACTGAACAGATGTAGAAGGCAAAAGAAAAGAGTCAAGCGAGCCACATTTCTGGCTTGTGAAACTAAGTTGATTATGGTGGTCTCAACCAAGTAGAGTGTAAGGTAAGAAAGCAAATTTGGGAGTGATAGATGAATTGTGTTATGCTGAATTTGAAGTGCCCATGGGAACATTGAAATGGAACTGTCTAGAAGGCAAATGAACTTGGAAAGGAGCTTAAGACACACACACACACACACACACACACACACACACACTCCTTCCCTCCCTCCCTCCCAATCTGAGAAAACGAAAGATCAAGAGAATGAGAATATAGGAGGTAGCTAAAATTCTGGGGGTGGGTGTGATTGCAACAAGAAAGGAACACAATTTGAGAAGAAAACCAAGGTCAGGGTCCTGAGAAATACTAGCATAAAAGGTGCAGTTAGAGGACAGGAAGGCCAGAGGTAGAGAAGTATAAAATGAGGCAGAGATCAAGACAAGGATTTCAGTATCCAGTGGATTTGGCAACTTGGAGATCTGTGGTAACGTTCACTAAAGAAATCCCAGTAGCATAGAGACTCTAGAGAGAATATATGAGGAAGAAGTGGAAATAGTTAAGGTTCTTTAGCATCTTGACAAGAGAAGGGAATCCCTTCAACTTCTGGCATCAGAATCACTCTATAAACTAAGATCCCTGTGCTTCAGATCCATTCTCTCCTGATCAGCAATTTCATTCTAGGGGCACCTGGGTGGCTCAGTTGTTGGGCATCTGCCTTCGGCTCAGGTCATGATCCCAGGGTCCTGGGATCAAGCCCTGTGTCGGGCTCCCTGGTTGGTGGGAAGCCTGCTTCTCCCTCTCTCACTCCCCCTGCTTGTGTTCCCTCTCGCTGCATTTCTCTGTCAAAAAAATAAATAAGGGGCGCCTGGGTGGCTCAGTTGGTTGGGCGACTGCCTTCGGCTCAGGTCATGATCCCGGAGACCCGGGATCGAGTCCCACATCGGGCTCCCTGCTCGTCAGGAAGCCTGCTTCTCCCTCTCTTAGTCCCTCTGCTTGTGTTCCCTCTCCGGCTGTGTTTCTCTCTGTCAAATAAATAAAAATCTTTAAATAAATAAATAAATAAATAAAATAAATAAATAAAATTTTTTAAAAAGAAAAATTTCATTCTATTTATTCCTTTTTTTCCCCTATCATCTTTAGCCTGTTTCTTCTCATCAGAACTTAAACATGCTCAAGTTCTTCTCATCTTTAACAGCTCTCCCTGCCCCTCATATCCTCTGGCACTCTCCTACCGCATGACTGTGAAGTTCTTGGAAAAAGTTCTCTCTTCAGGCATTCTCTTCGATCTCCCGCTCATTCCTAGCCTTCATCCATACCCCTCTCCTCTGGCCTCTGTCCCTATACTCCCTTGGCACTGCTCTTGCCAAAGCTGCCAGTGAACTCCCTACTGTGAAATCAAAGGATGCTTTTCAGTCCTTGCTCTTACCTGACCACTTAGCATTATTCTACTTTACTGACCATGCCCTCCCTCACGAAATGCTCTTTTCTCTTAGCTTCCTTACAGCCATACTCTTCCTAGTTTTCTCCCTCTCTCTCTCTGGTAGAACTAGACTGCTTGGTATGCAATGCTAGTTGACTCACCTGGACATGCTACTTAACTTTGTCTATGCTCCTGTTTTCTCACCCCGTAAAATGAGAATAACTGTAATATCCACCCACTTCATAAAGTTACTATGAGGACTCAACATTTAGCACTCAGAAGAGTCCCAAGGACAATGTAAGTACTTTTTTTTTTTTTTAAGATTTTATTTATTTATTTGACAGGGAGAGAGAGATCACAAACAGGCAGAGAAGCAGGGAGAGAAAGAGGCAGAAGCAGGTTCCCCGCTGAGCAGAGAGCCCAATGTGGGACTCAATCCCAGGACCCCAAGATCATGACCTGAGCTGAAGGCAGAGGCCTAACCCTCTGAGCCACCCAGGTGCCCAAAGTAAGTACTTATTAAATGCTAACTACTGATATTATCGAATATTATAAAGCTGTCATACCTCTTGTCTCCTGCTGGGATTTTTTTTTCCCCTTCCACTAAAATATGCTGTTTCCCCAGAGTTCTATGCAGGTTCTTTTCTTACTCTACAGACTCACTCTGGTTGATCTTATTCAATTATAGCAGAAAGTCTCCAAGTATAGTCCCTGAGATATTCTCTAGAGGCCCAGAAAGTAAAAACTATTTTCAAAATAATTTTAAGACATTATTTGCCTTTGTTACTGTGTTGACATTTGCAATGATAGTGCAAAGCAATGGAAGGTAAAACTTACAGCGTTTGAGAATAATTAAGGCAGTCGCAGCAAACTGTAGTAGTAGTTTTTGTGTTCTTCCTTGCTATGTCCTCTTAGCTGTTTTTTTTAAGCCAGTTCACTTAAGACTGTCTTTGATGAAGCAATACAAATGATTGATTTTAATAAATCTCAGCCTTTGAGTGTATTTTAAAAAAGCATTCTGTGATAAAAAGGGAAGTACACAGAAAGCACTTTTGCTGCATATTAAGGTATATAGTTGTCTCAGGGAAACACTAGTTCATCTGAGTTCTATGTTGAAATAAATCACTTTTCACAGAATACCATTTCTACCTGAAAGAATGGCCAAGAGACAAACCAAGGTATTTCCAGACCAGACCATGCTAGTTTGAGCAGATGTGGCAAGCATGAGAACTTTTTTTTTTTTTTAAGATTTTTATTTATTTGAGAGAGACAGAGCAAGACAGAGGCAGAGGGAGGTGGAGGGAGAGAAGCAGGCTCCCCACTGAGTAGGGAGCCTGATGTGGGGCTCGATCCCAGGACCCAAGGAGCATGACCTGAGCAGAAGGCAGACATTTAAAGCGACTGAGCCACCTAGGTACCCCAGGCGTGAGAACTCTTGCCAGATTTCCTCAGATGACTCCAGTAGAGCTACTGGTAACCCATCTTGCTCTCTTGAGGCAAAGTGACCAATCCTCGATAGTCATTCAAAATTTAAGACAAACAAATAGATTTTAACATGAATGAAAAGTTCATTGATAGGGTTTCAGATTCCACAGTGGAATCAACATTTAACAAACTACTACTTAGAGGCATCTGGGTGGCTCAGTCAGTTAAGCATCTGGCTCTTGGTCTCAGCTCAGGTCTTGATCTTACAGTTGTGAGTTCAAGCCCCACACTGGGCTCCACGACGGGTATGGAGCCTACTTAAAAAAAAAAAGAAAAAAAGAAAAAACATGATTTGTGTTTTGGTGTTGTATCAAAGAAAAACTACTTCTCCTTTCCAATGACATATTTGTGTGAAGCCAGCTTTTATTTATATACTTCAACCAAAACGATGTAAGCCAGAGAGAAGAATCCAGCTGTCTTCTATTAAGCTAGACATGAAAGAAATTTGCAAAAATGTAAAATTAATGCTGTTCTCTCTAAATATTTTTGAAAATAATTCTTTTTATAAAATGTATTCACATTAACATGTTAACACGACTATTACCGATACTTTTTTTTTTTTTTTTAAGATTTTATTTATTTGAGAGACAGAGTGAGAGAGAGAGCACACACGAGCAACGGCAGAGGAAGAGGGAGAAGCAGACTCCCTGTGAAGCAGGTAGCCCAATGTGGGGCTCGATCCCGGGACCCTGGGATCATTACCTGCGCGAAAGGCAGATGCCTAACCGAATGAGCCCCTCAGGTGCCCCTATTACTGTTACTTTTAATGAAATAATAAGTATATTTCTCAAATTTCTCAACTTTCTTTTCTTTTTCTTTCTTTAGATTTTATTTATTTATTTGTCAAAAAGAGAGAAAGAAAATGAGCACAAGCAGGGGAAGTGGCAGGCAGAGGAAGAAGCAGTCTCCCCGCTGAGCAAGGAGCCTTGATGTGGGATTCGATCAGAGGACCCTGGGACCATGACCTGAGCCGAAGGCAGATGCTTAACCAACTGACCCACCCAGGTATCCCTCAACTTTATTTTCAAATATGGAAAAATTAATAGGAATAGGGGATGCTCAATAAATTTTTAGAATGAAAAAGAATGTTGAGAACAAAAAATTCAATTAAAAAATTACCAGATTATACGAATACTACTCATTTGTGTGCTGATGACTCCTGACATTATTTTGTATATCCCTTATACATATGCACCCATGTCAGTGTATTTTTCTGGGTAAATATCTACCTATCTATCTACATATATATATATTTTTTTAAGATTTTATTTATTTGACAGAGAGACACATACACACAAAGCGTGAGAGGGAACACAAGCAGGGGCAGTGGGAGAGAGAGAAGCAGGCCTCCTGCCAAGCAGGGAGCTCAGCGCAGGGCTCAATCCCAGGACCCAGGAACCATGACCTGAGCCAAAGGCAGACACCTAACAACTGAGACACCAGGTGGCCCTAATTTTTTTTTTTAAGATTTTATTTATTTATTTGAGAGAGACAGATCACAAGTAGGCAGAGAGGCAGGCAGAGATAGAGGAGGAAGCAGGCTCCCTGCTGGGCAGAGAGCCCAATGAGGGTCTTGATCCCAGGACCCTGAGGTCATGACCTGAGCTGAAGGCAGAGGCTTTAACCCACTGAGCCACCCAGGCATCCAGGTGCCCCTATTTTTTAAAAAAGATTTTATTTTTAAGTAATCTCTACACCCAAAATGTGGCTTGAACTCACAGCCCCAAGATCAGGAGTCACAAATTCTACCAACTGAACCAGCCACCCTTCTGAGCAAATTCTTGAGGATAGAATTTGCTATCTACAAGCACATGCACTATACACATTTGTTGTGCATATATGTGTATTCTTTGCAGCTTCTTTTGAGGACTATTTTATTTTAATTGGCAAATTCATTTTGTTTTTTTGTTTTGTTTTGTTTTTTGTTTTTTTTAAGATTTTATTTATCAGAGAGAGAGTGTGCACAAGTTGGGGGAGCAGCAGGCAGAGGGCGAAATAGGCTCCTCGCTGAGCAGGGGGCCCAATATGGGACTTGATCTCAGAACGCTGGGATCATGACCTGAGCTGAAGGCAGATGCTTAACCAACTTAGCCACCCAGGTATCCCTGGAAAATTTGTTCTTAAAATAGAAGCAGATGAAAAAGAAAAGACCTCTATGATATATGTTACCCTAAACCATGGCAAGGCACGCACTATGGATTTATAGCAGACTATTCTTCCCTCCATCTCCCACTTTCATCAAAGTTATCTTCACTTAGATCTATAAAAGGGCCTTAGAGCATTGAGATGACTAATACCTGTGTAATCTGATGTACCTAGCAGGTCTGTGATGAGAAGGATCAGCATCCTGCTTACATCTAACCTCACGTAAAGGACATAAGTCTTGAGATAGAATTACATACAGTATGCATGTTAAAATGTTTCGGGTCGACACAGTTTAAGACTAACTTATAGTATCACTGTATAGTAGCTAGTGAATGTTCTTTTTTTAAAAAAATATTTTATTTATTTATTTGACAGAGAGAAACACAGCTAGAGAGGGAACACAAGCAGGGGGAGTGAGAGAGGGAGAAGCAGGCTTCCCGCTGAGCAGGGAGCCTGATGTGGGACTCAATCCCGGGTCTCCAGGATCATGACCTGAGCCGAAGGCAGTCGCTTAACCAACTGAACCACCCAGGCGCCCCGCTAGTGAATGTTTTACTTGCTATAG
>PITA01029590.1:0-17676 GCA_004023965.1 Spilogale gracilis | reverse complement strand
ATTTCTGCTCTAATCCTAATTATTTCCCATCTTGTGTGAGGGGTTGGTTTAATTTTTTGTTGATTTTCCAGTTCTTTAAGGTGTAATGAGGGTTGGTGTATTCGGAACTTTTCAATTTTTTTTTTTAGTGAGGCTTGGATGGCTATGAATTTCCCCCTTAGGACTGCCTTTGTTGTTTCCCATAGGTTTTGGATTGATGTATCTTCATTCTCATTGGTTTCCATGAAGTGTTTCAGTTCTTTGATTTCCTGGTTGATCCACAGATTCTTGAGCAGGATCATCTTTAGCTTCCAAGTGTTTGATTTTCTTCTGAACCTTTTATGGTGGTTGAGTTCCAGTTTCACGGCATTGTGGTCAGAGAATATGCAGGGAATAATTTCAATCTTCTGGTATCGGTTGAGCCCTGATTTGTGACCTAGTATGTGGTCTATTCTGGAGAAAGTTCCATGTGCACTCGAGAAGAATGAGTATTCTGCTGTTTTAGGGTGGAATGTTCTGAATATATCTATGAGATCCATCTGGTCCAATGTGTCATTCAAGCCTCTTGTTTCTTTGTTGATTTTTCTGTTTAGATGATGTGTCCATTGCTGAGAGTGGTGTGTTAAGATCTGATCTGGAGGTTTTTAATTCATTCCAGTCCCCCTGCAGTTCTACAAAGCAGTCACTGTCATGAGCCCTAAGTCACAGAAATGGCAACTGGGACTCAGAAATTTAAGAACGAAGAAAATTAAGCAACTTGCCCCAGATCATAGCCAGATGTCTTCCGAGGCCCTCTACTAATAACTATGTTACCCTGCTCAAGGCAGGAACTCAGTGAACAGTTGTTCAATAGATTAGAACAAGAGTGGAAGAAAGCACGATTTCCTTCCATTACCCACTCTTCTCTTTATCATAGAAGTCACTACCACTACAATCCAAGATTTTAGCTGAGCCCCTGCTTCTCCACCCCTCATTTTCCACATCTCTGAATTAGAAATAATAGTTACCTATCTCAAGTATATGAACCCCTGGGCATGTAGATTACTAACCAGAAACTGTCCCCAACTATCATATCTGACTGGTAAAATATATATTTTAAATTCCTAACTTATATTTCATTTTAATGACTATTAGGTTTAAATGAGTTAGTGCATGTCCTTAGCATATAAGCATTAAATTCTAGCCCATCGATTTCATTAAACTGAATACCATTCTGTAAGTCTGTCTCAACAAACAATTGGGGAAGTCCAGAGAAATTTCCACACTTTAGATTCTGTCATAAAAAGGAATTATAATATACTTTAACAATGAAATGAACCACTTGTGAGGAATATAAAATTTGTATTTTATTAGTCACATATTGTAGCTTGATTCAGTTCTGGTTAGTAATGTACTTGACTTGATTTTAAAAATATTTTAGAAAGTATCCTCTCATAAACCAATTGCCACCTAAAGGTATACTCACAGGGGAAGCATCTCTTTCCACTAATGTCTTCCCAAAGTGCTGTATGGAACCAATCGGCAGACCAGCTTGATGAAAGTACTTCCCATAGAACTCAGTCCTCTCAGTGCTAAGTGTAGTAAACATGTTTTGCACCCATTACAGAATGAGGAAATAAAGAAAAAGAAACCGGAAATTTGAGATGGATAAGCTTAGAACCTGCCCTTTAACGATGTCTTAGGTTGAGGTGGGAAGGAGTAAGGCAGTGTCAGCGTCCTACTCGAGCCACTTACACTATGAATGGGAGGCTCTGCCAAAGTATAGTCTTGAGGAGTGAAGTTTCTACAGGATCAGAAGGCTTATCAAGAGATCCAAAAACAAGATGATAAGTTGGAGAGATTCTCAGCTTGTTCCCAATTTGTGCTTTGATCTTTAATCAGTAACAAAAGCTTAGGGAGGTATTTGTGTCTGGGATACAAGCTAAGACAAGACAGAAGTGATATCTTCTCGCTGTCCTAGATTAGAGCCAGCTAACATTAGCTCCAGGGTTTTAGCTGATATGAACTGCCACATGGTATTAGCCTTTGCATAATAGCTGGAAAAGTAAAAGAAAGTGACTTTTCTTAGGGATTCAGTTTATTCACTAATTCTACATTGTTAGATGGAAATAGGACTTCTCTCTGAGGCACAAGGTCTACTCAGGAAAAATTCACTATTAAACATTTCCCTGTAAGGGGACACCTGGGTGGCTCAGTTGATTAAGCATCTGCCTTACACTCAGGTTGTGATCCCAGGGCCCTGGAATTGAGCCCCACATCTGGCTCCCTGCTCAATGGGTAGTCTGCTTCTCCCTCTGCCCCTCCCCCACCCCCTCCTCCTGTTCTCTCTGGCTCTCAAATAAATAAATAAAATTTCCTTTAAAATATTTTCAAAAATAAAAAATAAACAATTCCTTGTGGATTCTAACGGTTCAGTTTTCTTTCCTTTTCACAGGGCCTGCTATACTGGAGGCATTCACCTGGTACATTACACAGAGATCTGTACAGTTACAATTACTTGAGTAATTGATGACAGATGCAATGTTCTTTGTGGAAATTAGGAACCAGGGTTCTTGGACGACTGGGTGGCTCAGTTGGTAAAACAGCTGCCTTCAGTTCAGGTCTCGATCCCAGGGTCCCAGGATTAAGCCACATATCAGGCTCTTTGTTCAGTGGGGAGCCTGCTTCTCCCCTGCCTACAGTTCCCCCTGCTTGTTCTTGTTCTCTCTCTCTCTCTCTCTCTCTCGTTCGTTCTCCTCTGTGTCAAACAAATAAAAAGCTTCAAAAAAAGAGAAAAAAGAACCAGAGTTCTTGAGGATGAGGAGCACTAGCCAAGTGGTGAGGACACTAACCTTTGGAATCATGCATGACCTCAAGACATGGTGCTTCATTGGCTCCTCTGTGCCTCTACCCTTCTCAATGCCAAGGCAGAAATACTCAGCCTCCAGCCAGGGCTCAGGACATCACTAAAACAACCTCAGAGCAGTTCCTGCAAGAACTGAGATGTCTTGACAGTAGCCTTTCTGTGAGAACCCTTCCCTTCCTCTTGCTCTTTCCTACCATCCAAAGTATAAGGAGGACTCAGCCATCATTGATCACTGCTCACTGTGGCTCTGTGAAACTGCTACCCCGAGTACTGAACAAAACTGGGGTTGTGTTAGGGGAGGTAGAGGTGAGAGTGATGGTCATAGGAATCTACAGGGCTTATTAAACCAATCTGCTCTGAGCTCTATGACATACCACAGATTTTCAGCCCTCAACCAGTTCTCTGCTCTTTCTCTTCTAGTGGCTTTTTTCTTTTTTTTTTTTCTTTTCTTTTTTTTTTTTTTTTTTTTTTTTTTTTTTTTTTTTTTTTTTCTTGTATGTGTGTGGGGGTGTTTTTGAGCCAAAGGCTGTCAGAGAACGGGAGGTTGGGAGCAAGGGCATGTCCTGGGTTTGCGCTGGTAACAGTGGGGAAAGAGGAGTGGGGGTAGAGAGAACTGAGCCACCACAGGTCTCCCCCAACTGTGGGTTTTACTGCTTAATGCTGCCACCTGGCTGATCATTGAGCGACAGGCTCTTCCTGCAGAGAAAGAAAGACAAGACCGAACATTACCCGGGAAGATCTTGAAACCAAATTTCCTTGAAACCAGATCTTGCCCAAGGCCATGGGCAATCCCAGTCCAGCCTCACGTCTCAGGAGTGGCTGTCATCCAGAAGAGGGGAAACAGTACTAATTCTGAAGGCCGGGCTGAAAGGTCAGGTGTTCAATCACCAGTAGAAAACTGTAGATAAGACTGGTTCTATTTCAAAGCCATCATATTCTCTTTTTTAGATCTATAAACCCTTCCTACTGGGATCCTCAGAACAGGGTGCTCCACATTCACCTTCATGGTCCCTGAGTAAGAGAATCCCTTCATCCCTGCAAAAATCATCTTTGCTTCCAGGGATGTCAGAGAAAAAAGGAAGAGGTTTGTGGTGAATGACAAACGCTGGACAAACCATGCCGAAAGAAGGTCACAGCAGCAGTCCTGCATCTTACCACCCAGGAGGTAGTACACACAGCTTACGTTTACTAAGGGCACGTTCTGTCTTGAACAGCCTGCTTGGGGCTTTACGAATACATAAGGAATAAACAGTGGTCCCTGGAACAAGACGTGAAGGAGGCAGCAGATCTATCCCAGGCTGAGAGCAAATGGAGTAAGGAGAGAACTCTTTGGAGAGGAAGCACATAGTGGGTGTCAAAGTGGGTACCAACTAACAGACTGGCTTGTGAACCCACTTCCAGAAAACCAGATAGAAAGTGGGAGTATCTGAAAAGTGAGGTCAGAGGTGCTGCAAGGTTCACGTAGAAGCTCTAGGTCATTGATACTAATTGCCTTCACCTGCACCCATTGACCAGGACCCCAGAACATTTATGTTACATGTTCAACATCAACTTTAACCCCGTTCAAGGGAGGTGACTGAGCATTCCACTCTTACTACAGAAAGCTAAAGTGCTGAGAGCTTATGAAATCTGTGACGCTCATCAAGATACAGCTATGAAGCAAAGGAAGGACAGTTCATTTATTGCCATTAATACCACATCAAACATTTATTAAACACACACAATTGTGCCCAAAGCTCTGAGAAAGGTTGGTGACACCAATATAAATAAGTCTTTATCCTTACCCTTAAGGGCTTATAATCTAGTTGGGAAAGAACAAGAGGATGTCCCAGAGGCTGTGACATGATTACAATTGATTACTTCATTTGACTTGATTCGTATTATCTGGATGGATCAGGGGTGGGGACCAAGTTAGTTATAATGGCATATAGCTGCATATAACAGAAAATTCAAATAACAAAAATGATAAATATTTACCTTCCACTCACATAAACTAGGTAGGCAGCTCCTTGACCTTCTGGCTCCTCCTATCTTTCTGCTTCACTGTTTCCAGCATGAAGCTTCTATCTCAAATACCATCTAATGGCCCAAGACACTGAAAATGCTTCTCTGAATTGCAAGGAGCCCTCCCTCCATTTGCTTCTTTAAATATGTGATTCCAGGGATACGTCTCTAATCCTGGTTTTTCTCTACATTCCACAGCCCCAAGCTCATCTATCCTAAGACTAAGGTTACCATGCTTGCATGCATAAGCTCCAAATTTCTTTCTTCACCTCTAATCTCTCTACTCAACTTTAGAATCGCATTTTCATCATGGGACATCAGCAGAGTGGTTTGAGGTTAAGGATTAAAATACAACACATCAAGGTTGTCTGGCTGGCTCAGTTGGTACAGCACATGACTCTTGATCCCAGGGTACTGAGTTCAAGTCCACATTGGGAGTGGAGTTTACCTTAAAAAAATGATAAATGTGGGACACCTGGGTGGCTTAATCAGGTAAGAGTCTGACTCCTGATGCCAACTCAGGCCTTGATCTCAGGGTCATAAGTTCAAGCTCCACATTACTTACTACTTAAAAAAATAAAAATAAATAAAAAATGAAAAATAAAAATCAACACATCCAAATATGACGTAAAGCTGCACCTCCACAAGCAAAAGTAGGTCTTGCTTTTGAGTTCCCTGACTCTGCCTTTGATATGACTACCACTCCTTCCCCTCAAACAAGCAACCAAGCAGTCATCCATGTGTTTGATGCCCTCCCCCTTTCATGCCCTTCTCCTCCAGCGCCTGTGTGCCCCTGTGCACCCCCACACTCATGTGCATACACACACCCCTAACTGGTCTTACCCATTTCCCCCCTTCAAATTCTCTCAAAAATTTCCTTTTTCTGATCCTCCCGTTTCCTCCCCAGATCTCAGGTGGTCATTATTCATTACTTGAACTAATCTTTTCTTTGCTGGTTTCCCTACTTTTGTTCATTCAAGAATCCAGTAAATTGCTCATTTGCAAGCCAACTCCGCTGGATCCTGCTCTAGCCTCTCTCTGTCCCCATCTATAGGACCTCCTACTGCCTTCAGTTATATTTCCTAAGTTCTCTTGCTTAAAAATCTCTGAATAGGATCAAGTACAAGCCTGTTAACGTGGCCCTTTGTGGCTTAGCCTCCACTTGAGCTCACACCATGTTTAGGCGCTTCTCCCCACCCTCCCCACCAGGCACACTCAACTCTGGCTCCCAGGCGCACTCACCATCCCCTGGTAGACCAGGGGTTCTCCTGCTGCTCTAATCAAGTGAACAGGCTGCTCTCTCCTGGGGGGAGTTGTCTGAACCACTACAGGCCTGGTCAAGTGAACAGTCGCTTTCTTACAATGAGAATTTCCACTCCAATTGCCTCAACCCAGAAAAAGCAGAAATGATCATTGATAATTCCAGGGCAGGTAGGACCTTGCTTCTCTTTCTAATCAACCCCATCTCCTGTATACCATGAAAAACCCTGGATGATAAACCTTAGCCTTGAGCTACAAATAGGCTCATCCAAGTCCTGTAGAGAAGGACACTGTGACTGCCTTGAATGGGGACCATCTTGACTCAGTGAAGGAATGTGAGAAACTCCTGAGGAGGGCTGGATACCTACAGATCTGCCATTCACTCCAACCCACTGAGCTCCTGTGACGATTTAGGCATGGAGGAAGGTGTGGAGGCTACAAGAGAGACAGACAATTCCTGCAGGTAAGTTGTCCCACACCATGCCCCTAAGTCATGCCTTGGGATTCATTTATTTATCCAGCAAATATATACTGAGCACCTACTATGTGCCAGAAACTTTTCTGAGGTGGAAACAGTCATGCACAAGATAGAGAAATAGGCTGATTCTTAATGGAGCAGATGTTTCAGTGGGGTGAGGGGCGCAGACACAGAAAAACAAGTAAAAGACACAAAGATAGAAGGTATTTGTAGAGCAACGAATGGGAGTGGGGAACATGGGGGGAAAGGAGGGATATTTTTTAATAGTGTTGTTGGCCTCCCTGAGAAGAAAAGTGACATGTGAAGATGTAAAGGAACACGGTAAAAGAACAAGGATTCCCCAAACCTCTTCCCAATTTCTGCGGTTTTTGCAGAGATATATTTGCTGCAAAAACCTTAGAGATATACTTCCAGGAGAAAAATGGTGTGCTCTCTCAACCAACAGGAAAGGAGGTGGTGTGGAAGAGAAGAAAAGAGCGGGGACAACAGAAATTATTCCATGTTGAACTGTCTCTGATGGACACTTGAAAACCAGCTCCGGGAGCAGAGCAGGGCCCATCAGGCCCAGGGGCTCCCCGAGGCCCCTCTCTCGGGCTGTCACGCTAATCCCACCGCCTCCTCCCACCCCGCCCCGCCCAAGGAGGGGGGTGGCGTTCTCTGTGGTGAGAGAAGTTCAAACCCTGTTGGAGCAAGCCCGGGAAGGCGTTTCGACCGGGAAAGCAGAAGCGATCCCCCGGAGAGCGACCGCAGAGGCGGCGAGGCTGCGGGGCTGGGCGGCGGAGCTGAGAGGCACTGGGCACCCAGACGAGCTCGCTCGCCTCGCGGGGCCCCACGTTATCCCGGCGGCCCGTGAGCCTCAGCTCCTGCCCGGCCTTCCGCGTGGGCACAGTACTTTCCGGAAATCCCCCGATTCCTGGGGCGCGCCGCGTCCCCCGGGACCGCCAAGCAGGAGCCCCCTTTCCGCCCACCGCCCTCTGGGTTCAGCGATGGCGGATTAAGTGTGCGTTCTTTCCTGGCGTCCCGAAAACCCTCTCAGGGATGCTATTTGGCTTGGGCCCGGTCTCTCCCGCGCCGAGTTGCACAACAAACCATTTAAACATTTTAGCACAAAACCGGATCCATTGTGGACCGCACATTAAAAAGTGTTATTCGCTTTGAAGTTTTTGTCTAATGGCTCTAAACTGAAAGAAAATGTTTTCCTATTACTTAATTCAATCATAGCGAAGAGACTTGGTAAAAAGCCCACGGATTTTGCCCCAAAGTGTGACAGAGTTCTCTTTGTGTTTGCTTATCCTCCGCTGTCACACACTTTAATTCGCCTCTCTTTATCTGGCATTCAAAACTTTCTTCAATGACATTCAATAAGGTCCAGAGGCTGGAGGGGAAAGAAAAAAACTGGTTATTTTTCCCCCCTAGATATTCTTTCCCAGTAGCTTTGGTCTTGCTCGCATTCTGGGGCTCTTAACCCCTTCCTCTCCGGGTGCGGGCGGGCTACTGCCTCCAAGAGAGCTCCTCACCACACTTCGCTGCCTCCAGGCTCGGGGGTGCAGTTTCACCCCGCAGAGCCCCGCCCGCACTCCTCTCCCACTGCCACTGCCCAGAGGGGGGTGCCTCTCTATGGCCCTGGTCCCTGCTCTAGGCTCACTCTCAGTGGTCCTGGCCAGCCCAAATTACTCAGAGAGCAATTAGAGCAGGCATTAGGCTGCACTGATGCATTCGGCTAGTTTGCAAGCACCACCCTTAGGCGGGGAGCCTTGAAAAAGAGACTCTGGCCTGGGGACAGCATGGGTCTCCTGCCCCCCTATGCTAAACAATTAAGGAAGCATTGAGCCCTGCCTCTGCTAACTGGCATGCCCTTCATCCAGGTTATTTTCCCCATTGCCCCTCTCCTTGTTACGGAATCAGTTTTCTCTCCAACAAATTCTCTTTGCTTTTTAATCAGTTATAGTTTTTTGCTATTGTTATTGTAAAGATGTCACCAATGATTAAAAAAAAATGCATTTTCAATTTGGGCCAGTCTTACTTTTGAGCACAGATTCCCCTCCAGGAAAAGCTTCCCCCTTCATTTCTCACAATTCCATTCACGGCTCAGAGCAGGTGACTGTAGCGATCTGGTTCCAATAAAATCGAAAGTAAACGTCTTCGGTGAAAGGTCTGGGGCTGTAAATTCGAAATATTTATGCTAATTTCCCATTGTACGGAAAAAGTTCCTGGGCGTAGCAACTTTGAGCCCAGGGACTATTTAAAAGGCCGAAGCTGTGTACACAGAGCCAGACTTTTGAAGTTGTTTAACCATTGTGTAACCAGAAAGACGAGAATGACGCGGCAAAGAAGGTCTTGGGGACAGGGGAGGTCAGCAGGGTTGGGTGAAGGCGCGAGAAGCTGGGAATAGAACTGCGCTACGCCCTGCTCCTGCCGGGCAAACTTCGGGAAGGCAATGCTTTCCAAGCGCAGCAGCGGGTCGCGCCAAAAAGATCTGTGCCCCGCAGAGCACCTACACTTGCCTCTTCCAGGGAGGTGCTCTATCTTCGCGGTGTAAGCTTTCATTCCCCATTCCTTGTTTCTGTCCCTGACTCTCAGAGGCTGGTCTCCACTTTACATCCACAGCCCTGTGGTTTAAAGGAAAAGTGTGGCTGACTAGCATGTACCGAACAAAGACTGGGCGTTAAGGACATCATTAAAGTTAAGATGTTTGGAGAAACTTAAAACAGAAAGACCGCGCGTTGGGGCTAATGATGGAGAAGGAATACCGAACTGTTATCCCCTCTCCCCAGCAGCGCCTCCCTGCTGCAGGTACTCTGGTCTTCCCACGCAGAAAGAGGGGAAGGGATTCCACAGGTGGAAATCCGAGACCGGCTGTAGGACACCTACACGGTGCACAACGCGGAACTGAGCAAACTGAGTGGAGGAAGCATGATCTTGGGGAGCAGGGGTAGATGAGAGATGGACGGGGACGGGGACCGAGTGCGCACAGAGACGAGGTGTGCACCCATGGGAATCCGTGGAAGCGAGGCAGCGGGGGTACAAAATCAATAAGATAAACCAGCCAATCGCCAATGCAAAGCCAAAGGAGAGTAAGGAATAAAGAGGAAGAAAAGAATATTAAATCGCAGGAGAATGAGAAAATAAACCCGCAAAAGGAAGAGGAGGGGGCGAGGGCGCCTGTTACGGCGTGGGTGGGGTTGACAAGAATAGAGTACATTATGCAGTTCATTTAGTTAACAAGTGAAATAATGAGGAAGCGTGCAGAGTGAATGCCAAGAGAAAAGGCACAAAAACCCTATTGAGAGGCCCCGGCCGCTCCTGGCGTAGCCCATCACATGGCAATAGTCCTATTTAAGCGGCGCCGCTGGCGCCTTTCAGCACCACTAGCGCTGGCCAGCACCCCGAGCTCCTCCGGCAGCGCCCGCGGCGGCAGCGGCAGCAGCTTCAGCCTCGGCCTCCGCCGCGC
Source organism: Spilogale gracilis (assembly GCA_004023965.1). Lineage (NCBI taxonomy): Eukaryota > Metazoa > Chordata > Mammalia > Carnivora > Mephitidae > Spilogale > Spilogale gracilis. The sequence goes on along the minus strand of PITA01029590.1, from coordinate 7,659 downwards.
CTTCGGCCTCCGCCGCGCCTTCAGCCTCTCGCGAACAGGCAACAGCGCGCGGCCGCGGCCCGGGGAAGGGCGTGGAGAACCCCGAAGCCCGCGGGGCGCAGGAAGACCGCTGGCGGCGGGGCGACCGCGCACGGGGGCCATGCCGCGCTCCTTCCTGGTGGACTCGCTGGTGCTGCGCGAGGCAGGCGACAAGAAGGCCCCAGAGGGCAGCCCGCCGCCGCTCTTTCCCTACGCGGTGCCCCCGCCGCACGCACTGCACGGCCTCTCGCCCGGCGCCTGCCACGCGCGCAAGGCCGGGCTGTTGTGCGTGTGCCCACTTTGCGTCACCGCCTCGCAGTTGCACGGGCCCTCCGGGCCGCCCGCGCTGCCTCTGCTCAAGGCATCCTTCCCACCCTTCGGCTCGCAGTACTGCCACGCGCCCCTAGGCCGCCAGCACTCGGCGGTGTCGCCCGGGGTCGCTCACGGCCCCGCTGCCGCCGCTGCCGCCGCCGCGCTCTACCAGACCTCCTATCCGCTGCCCGACCCTAGGCAGTTCCACTGCATCTCCGTGGGTAAGGCGAATCGCTGCGCAGTGGGACAGGGCATGGGTGACTTGAAGAGAGTTGGCGAGCCAGGGATGGCGAGCCAGGGGCGTGAGGGTTCCTGGACGTCCTGCGGACGACGAAAGTCGCGCTGAGACCCGAAGGGGAATGGTCAGGGTGGTGTGCCGTTGGAGCCCTGGCGATAGGACCCAGGAGGGAGAGTGAGGGGAGGAAATCCAGGTCTCGGAGGGGGCGCGCAGGAGCGAGCGAAGGCGCTCCATAAAGTAGTGCCAGGGTTGCGGGGCTCTGGGAGTATCTGGGTCCTGCGCCTTAGCAAGGAAGCGCCCGCGGTAACGCTGCTGTGCATCTCCTTTGGGGCAAAGAGGTGGGTGAAATACCAAAGACCCGGGATTCTCCTGGTCACATACCAGAGGATAGGGCCCACAGCGCAGGGGTCTGATCTCTTCCCTCTCTCCCCGCCACTCCCTCCAGACAGCAGCTCCAACCAGCTGCCCAGCAGCAAGAGGATGCGCACCGCGTTCACCAGCACGCAGCTGCTAGAGCTGGAGCGCGAGTTCGCCTCTAACATGTACCTGTCCCGCCTACGCCGCATTGAGATCGCCACCTACCTGAATCTGTCCGAGAAGCAGGTGAAGATCTGGTTCCAGAACCGCCGGGTGAAGCACAAGAAGGAGGGCAAAGGCAGCAGCCACCGTGGCGGCGGGAGCGCGGGCGCCGGCGGCGGCGCACCGCAAAGCTGCAAATGCGCGTCGCTCTCCTCAGCCAAGTGCTCCGAGGATGACGACGAATTGCCCATGTCGCCGTCCTCTTCGGGAAAAGATGACCGGGATCTCACGGTCACCCCCTAGGCTCACGCCTCCCCAGGTCGCCCACCCCAGGCCCTCCCTGCCGTCTCAAAGACTGGTCGCGGGACAAGCGCCGGTACCCAGGCCCCCCCTGCCAAACCGGGCGGTGCACGGGTTTGGTAAGGGCTTGCGGAGGTCCCGGGTCCTGGGCAGCACCAAAGGCTTGGCAGAGACCTGACGTTGGTATTCCCACCCCAGGGCCAGCAGCCGTCCAAACCGAACTCCAAGCTGTGAAACCTGCAAGCGCTGGAGTCCCTCTCAGCCGTGCAGCACCCCGGCCCTGGAGGGCCTGCCGGCCGGCCCTGCACCCTGCTGGCCGCCGGCGCCTCCTCGCCCGACCTCTCTGGACTGGCTCAGGCTTGCTGGCGTCCTCTACTCCCCTCCACCATGGGTCAAGCTGGGCCTCTTCCCCCTCGGACGCATTCTCGCTACCCCCACCCCCACTTTTTTCTTTTTTCTTTTTTTTCTTTTTCTTTTTTTTTCTTTTTTTTTTTTTTTTTTTTTTTTTTTTTTTTTTTTTTTTTTTTTTTTACGTTTTTCTCTCGGTGTCCCTACTTCTGCACTGCGGTCGTTTATCCGTCCACCGCCGCCGCCACCACCACCACATGCACACACATTTACGAACTCTTGGTACTGTTTTCTTTTCCGTTCGGTCCCCTCCTCGAGGTTCAGTGGTCCCATTTAACCCTCAATTAGGCCTTGCTGTCCTTGCAACTCCTCTCCCAGAAGAGAAATCGTCGCCAGCGATATCCGTGTCGGGGAAAACGACAAACTATGTTTCAGAGACGCTTTGCATTTCCCTAAATGAGACCCGGCTCTCCGCCCCTGGCGATCCCTCTCTTCCCCAGACCCCAGACCCCTATTCCGCCGTGGTCTAGCTTGTCCTTGTACGGTCTCTGTAATACCAGAAGATATTTATTTATTTATTTATGTACCAAATTTTAAATAAACTTTTTTTTTCTTAGAAATCCACGTGGCTCTGGACCCCAGGCCTCCAATCAGGACCGGACAGGCGCCCGCCTGGGTTGGGGCTTCCTGCTGGGGCAGGGCGGGGATGGGGTGTCGAGGCTGAGCTCCGCACTCCCCTCCTCCCCTTGCTGCTCCCCCAGCTTCAGCACCCTCTCCCGCGAGGACTCTGCCTTCTGTGCCCCACCGGCACTTCCGAGTCTCCCTAGTCTCCAGCCGAGCTCCAGCCAGGTGCACCGGTGCCGGGAGAGCAGAGAGCCGAGTGGGAAGGAAAGGAAGGAACGCTCCGCATGCGGTGCCCCTGGTCCAGGCCCCCGCAGCGCCCCCTTTCCACCGGGGATCCCGCCCTGCGGGTTTGGTTATCCCTACCGCCATCCCTAAGGGCAGCGACTAACTCCCTCGGCAGAGCCAGAGAACTCAGTCCTTTGCTGCGCTCTGACAGGTTTAATTTTTTTTTTAATTTACCGTATTTGTTAGGGATAAATTCCCAACAAGATAGTGCGGCCTTCTCTGGAACGGCCCCCTCAGCTTGCTTTGAGGCAAATTCTATCAGACTGTGCGGCCAGGATTCTGAGCACCCAGAGCGATCCCGCGCCGCGGTCCCAGCGAGGGGCCCTGTGTATCAGGCGCCGTACCTCCAGGATTTATGTTCTCACCCATTCTTGTCACACACACACACACCCACACACAGCCCACTACGATTTAGAATCCACACCCCAACCCTCCTTGGGGGAAATATGCGGGGTTTTCGCTCGTTATGTGGATGAGAAGAAGGAAGATCTGGGGTTTCCGGCCCGGTGGAGAGCGCACAGCCGCAGAAGTGGGGTATTTTTTGCTGCTCAGGAAATTGGCTCCGGGAGACAGAGGATCTGGGTTCTCACAACCTCCAGAAGCCCCCCATTAAACTCTTCCTGGAAACCTGGGCCACTTCTTTCCTTCCAGACATCTCTCTGCCAAGCCTTCCCCCACACACACACCCACACACACCCACACACACCGGGGTAGCCCCGGACTTCCAATGTCCAGGCAAAGCAAACATATGCCTGTTTCATGAAAGGCGCTCCAGTTGGGGCTTGCTCAACACAGGCGGGGTTTATTTCTAAAATGGTCTTTTCCTACAGTCCGCTGAGCGCTAGGTGCTCTCTCCAGATCTCCTAGAATAAAGGCGTCTTGAATCTGGCTTCCCACCATAGGCCGTTTCTGGTTCTTCCTGGAGCAAGACTCCTGGCTTGTGCCAGAGCCAGAGAGGAGTCAGTCTAACCCCTATCTCTGCACCCTCCCTAGTTCCCCAGTTTCACCTGAGACCTACCCTACCACTCCCAGGATGGGGGCATTGTACTAACGTAAAGAAATCCAAGGTGCTTTGAAGCATACCGTGAATCGAATTCTGAGGCTTTCTGAGTTTTTCGGCTGACCCGCTGCACTAAGAATCCTTGGGTGAGTGAAGTTACGAAACCCACCAGCTTATCTTTGACTGGGTTTAGAGGCCCTGGGTAGAAAGGCAGAGGGAGGGCTCGCCTTGAACCAGCTCCTTCCCCCATACAGGAGGAAGTAGTCAAGTGCACGGGACATTCTGTCTCTGGCTTTCAGTGATGGACCTCTCAACAAGAAGGCAGTTTTGGAGATGGGCCTCCTAGGGACCTGGGTTGGGACAGGATGGCGGCCATAGAGGAAGAAGGGAATGGAGCTTGGAAGAATGTGAAGAGGCTGGACACTGTCCCTCTCCCCCAACCTCAAGCATGCTCCTCAGTCCGAATGCTTCATTTTTGTCACCCTATGCCAAGGTCCCTCCAGTTTACAGCTGCTCATAGAAGCTTGCAAAGCCACTGCTGCTGGTGCGGTCCAAGGGGGTCCAGTTCTCATAGGAGCGTGCGTTTTTTCCTCTCAGCTATCCCCGCCCAGGGCTTTATTTGCCTGTCCAGCTCTCAGAAGAGCAGGCTGTCCCGGAGAGTGTTTGGAGAAAACACAGCATCCTTACAGGGGCCGCAGTGGCTACCAAGGCGGTAGGAGGGCAGCCTGGAGGGGTGCCGATGGGCTTTGGAGGGACAACACGCTTCATTGGTTCAGACACTTGACCCTGCCTCAGTTGGGACTGAAGTCATTCCTCCCCGCTGCATGGTTTGGGAAGAGGGCAGGGCACACCTAGGTCCCTGAGCTAACCGAAACTAGAGCAGACTAGAATTTGGGGCTTGCAAGTCATGAAATTAACATCAAACTTAGTTAGAATGATATTTCCTGGAAATTACCATTTAGTGTGGCTAATCCACATGCAGATGCCTGATTCTGTTTCAGGGGCAGCCTGTCTTTCCTCTGTGCAGTTGAGTGGCTAGGAGTTTGGACCCTAGAATCCAAGGGCATGACTTAGCAATGCATTTCCACCATTTCCTTGCAATCTTGGGAAAGCCACTGGTTCTTTCTCAATCTTAATTTCTTCTTCTGTAAATGGGGAGTATGTTAATAATTCCTTTACAGGGTTGTTGTGCAATATTAAAGGACAGAATTCATATAAAATGCTAAGCACAAGTTGCCAAGTTTCAATAAATGGTAACTAATGTTGTAGGTGTTATTTGTCATGCCTGTAGCTGTGTCCGGGACATAGTTGGTGCTGGATAATTTACTGCATGATACAAGTGACCACTTATAAATGGGCTTAGACCTGAATCCATCACACAGGGGCTGGAGAGCACACACAAGTCCAGTCATTTCCAGGACTTCCAGGAGTTAGTCATTCAGAGGGTAAGGAACAGCTCCCTTCTGCAAGTACTGTCCCTGTGCTAGGAGTCACGGAAGTCCAAACTGGAGTACTCTTTCCCCCTTCATTTAGAGCAGTTCCTCGACTTCTACATTATTGATATTTTAGGACCAAATAATTCTTCCTGTCCCATGCATTGCAGGATGTTCTGCAGCACCCCTGGCCTCCACACACTAGATGCCAAGCGACCCCTTTCCCCACAGGGTGACAACTAATGATGTTTCCAGATACTGTCAAATGTCCTCTGGGGGCAAAAGCACTGAAGGTTGAGAATCACTGGGATCCATGTGGTTTTTACTGAATCTTTTTTTGCCAGTCCACAGGGGCAAGGATTTGGTAGCCTAGCTCTGAGCTCACCTTTTTACCATTTTTTTCAATTATCCTTCACTGGATATGTGCGCCTTCGAGTGTATGGGGTGGGGGAGAGGGAAGCTAGGGGAGATACCAAAAATGACTGCATAGTGGGAACATGGCAGCTAGTCTATACAGCCCTGGGCATGTAGATTGAAAGTGAATCGGTCACAGTCTTACTGGGTGAGCAGAGCTTACAAAGCCACTGGAAACCTTTGCAAGAATATTCTATCCATTTGTCTTATGACCTATAGACAACTGGGATCTCTCTTCAGTCATATCCATGGGTGCCCAATTGGAGCCCGATGTGGCATCCCTCCAGTCACACACACACACACATACACACACACATCACCTAAAGCATACTCCTTATCTGTTTTGTCAATGCCTATACGTTTGATATTAGAAATCAATTCTTTTTTGCTAAGGCCCCTCATATTTGGTTCAACACAAGTACCCCTGAAAGTAGTAGCCATTGAATATGCCATTGATTTTTCTTGAGAAAAGACTCGAAGAGCAAAGGAGTAGAAGGTCCCTGAGAACTCAGGTATAAGGCCAAGAAAAGGGGCATGAGTATGGGGGAGGGTACCAGAAATCTCATCAGCCTGGACCAGTGTTGCATGGGGCCATCTGTCCCTAACCCGGAACTATGAGGGTGAGTAACTATCTTACCAGACTATTTCAGAAATGACCTCACCCACAGAGTAAGAAATAGCTGATTCCAGTGAGGCAAGAACCTCATGAATCCAGTCTTCTATAATGGCAACCCAGAGGTGAGTTCCTAATACTAATATAGTAATAGATATGTGTGTGTGTTAGAAACACTGAAACAAAAGGAGGGTGAAAAAAAAGTTGGTGTTTCTAGAAGGAGAGACAGATTATCTTGAAGTTGAAAGCTCTGCTTTAGATGATCCCATCACTATGAATCACAGCCCTGGTTCTAGAAGGCTTCTCTGAAACCACTGAAGAAATCCAAGGTGTCAAGCCTGAAGCCTCCCAGCCTGGCCTCCCAGTTGCTATGAGTGGGCCTTCCCAGCTCAAGGGAGGACGTGCCCACTGAAGTGTGTTAGGGAACCATTCCCCTTGTCATCCACTCAGGCAGCAGTGGGTAAGGAAGGTGCTCACTCAGGGGTCCTGTCCTGTGTCACCACATTCAGGGGGCAAGTGGTAAGACTGGGTATGAGTTGGGCAAATAGGGGTCACTCGGGAGTCCTGCCGTGAGGAGCTTCCTTTGCTGGTCCCACAAGAGCTTTAGGCTGTTGGGTCCCTGGGAGGCAAAGGCTACCTCCAGTGGCTCATTGTTCACCAAAAGAAGTAGTTGTCTGTCTCCTTGATTCCATGATGTTATCAATTTCTGGAGTGGCTCTGTTACAGACCAAATTGTGTCTCCCTGCCCCAAATTTACATGATGAAGCCCAAACACCTAGTATTCTATACTGTAACTGTATTTGGAAATACGGTCTTTGAAGAGGTAGTTAAATGAGGTCATATTGGTGAGCCCTAATCCAATAGGTCTGGTGTCTACAAGAGAGACTTCAGACACATGTACACCCAAAGGGACAACCATGTGAAGAAACAGGGAGAAGGGGGGCACGCACAAGCCAAGGAGAGAGGTCTCAGAAGAAACAAAGTCTGCCAACACATTAATCTAGGAACTTTGGCCTTCATAACAGAGAAAATAAATTTCTGTTGTTTAAAGCACCCTGTATGTGGTATTTTGTATGGCAACCTTAGCAAACGAATACAAATTCTGACCTGGATGAATGCTCTCTGGGCCCTTCCATGCTTATGTAAAAATTGCAAAGCACAGAGCACTGGACTAGGAGTCAAGAATTTGATATCCAGATCCCTAACTAATTCTATGACTCTGGACAAATCATGATCTTCCTGGCTCTTGGTTTCCCCTTCTCGAAGGTCAGGGGATGTAACTGACATCCATGGTTTGTTTTTGTCCTCTTTCTAACCAGCATTCCCCCTCTTTCTGATCATCATCGAGGTTTTACTTTGTCAAATATAAACTAAAGTCAGCTCTGGAAGAAATCAGGCATCCACTGAGGCAGACATTTGACTACTATTGAGCTCTCCCAGGCAGGGTCCCACTTTCTATTAGAAGATGTAGTAGGGGGCGCCTGGGTGGCTCAGTGGGTTAAAGCCTCTGCCTTCGGCTCAGGTCATGATCTCAGGGTCCTGGGATTGAGGCCAC
>PITA01029589.1:0-17665 GCA_004023965.1 Spilogale gracilis | reverse complement strand
ATCCAGCCAGTCTACTGTCTGCCTCTAAGCACCTTACCCCCCCCACTGATCACTAGATAGGAAGGGGGAAAAAAGGCAAAGAAAGACCTTTTAAAAAATAAAACTGTATCTTGTACAGTTTGACATCCTTCGGAGAAGTCTACTCTGCTCAAAGCCCTGGGTGGGAGCTGGGTTTTGCATCCCTGCTTCTGTGTGGATGAGACCCTCTCCAGTGATGACTGTCGGGCAGGAGTAAGGCAGCTCCGTCCTCAACAGAACCTAGAACCCCACCCAGAATAGAGGACGTGGCTGCAGGTGAAGTCAGAATTTTTTTTGGATAAGAAATGCAATTTTTGGATGAGGTGTGCGGCAAATTCTGGCTCCTTTTCCTCTTCACTTTCCTGTCGGCAAATAAACTTGTTCGAGTGAGTGAGTCAAACTTGTTCTTGGAGAAGAAGGTGCCAGGACACAGAACCAGTTGTGCTTACTTAATAAGAGACCAGACTGTACTTTCTGGCCCCTTTTCCTTCATCTTCTTCCCAAACCAAGATCCCCAAGCCTCTGAGTTTCTGTTTGTGGAGAAAGTGCCCGAGGAGTGCCCGACTAGTGCACCTGAAAAAAAAAGGGGGGGCCTCTATAATTTTCCATCTTCATTGCTTCCCATACTTCATTTCTCCAGAGGGCATTAGTAAATCTGAGTCATCTCCACTGAGGACAAAATAATAAAGAAGTCATTTATATTTTGACAAATGGATTCAGCTTTAATTTAAGGAGATAACTCTTAAGAAGTTAATTTAAAGAGATAAAGACAGAACTGACCTCCCAGCCCATTGTCAAGGTCCTTGAGAACGTGGGGATTTGACTTTGAATCCTCAGAGAGCCCAGGGAGGTGCTCTGCTCAGGAAGTGCTTGTTGAGTTGAACTGGAGAACTTCTTGAAGGGGAAGCTGACAGGATCTGGGGGAAATGATGGAACCCTACCTCTAGGAGACAGGTCTCTGAGGGGATCCTGACCTGAATCTCTAGCTACTCATGTGCTTTGTCCACAGCATTCACCTCAAATATCCACGAGTCCTTTGAGGATCTGAGAACTCTATAATTTCTCTCTTCAGTCAACTTTCTAGCAGACTTGGGTTCTTTGGGGCCTCATTCTTTTCTGCACATGATAAAAATTTGCTAGAGGCGGCAGGAAGAGCTAAAGGGTGGGAAGGTAAAGACTAGTAAATGGTCTCATGATGCACACAATTGCTCTGACCAAGAGGGTTCCCCTCCCTGGAGGGCAGCCTTCCAGAAGGCGGGCCAGAGTGCCCAGAATGGGTTATCAGCCCCATCATGACTCTTTATCAACATGAGCCCTCTCCCTGTGGCTCTTCCAGAAGATAGGGCTCTCCACTGGCTCCCCACATGCTGAGCACATGATGGGACCCCACCCGAGTCAGAGGCTGTCGCTCCTGGCAGCCCCGTGGAGACCCAGACAGTGGCCTTTGGATATTTTGTCAGAGGATCTGCTCTATTCACCCTCGTCTCACTTCAAACCATAAAAACTCCAGTCCCCAAGGAGCACCACAATAGTTACTCAATACTTTCGAGGAGGGTTTATCTAGCAGAGGGAAGGGAACTTGCAGTCCTGACAATGCAGAGCACCCTCCTACAACCCCGCTAACAATGAGCCTCACCTGCAGCAACCTGACGGCTGCCACCCCCACCATTAGCCACTCCCTCGCCTGGACGTGGCAGGATGGGGTTGCTTGGACCAGCAGAGACAATGCGGTCAAGGGCAGCTGGTGTTGGATCGAGCTGGGTGGGAGCCCAGGGAAGGTGGGGGTGAGACTCTAGATCATACCTCCTGGATGACATTGTAATCATTTCCAGCATGGAATGTTGTCAACCTTTGCTACCCACTCATTAGCTCTGAGTTTCTTCTCCTTGTCCCCAATCTATCCCTTACAAGGCAATATGGACTCACTGATGGAAAATCCAAGCAGGTTTTGAAAAGCTTTATTCTGGGAGGTGTCCTGGGTGGCTCAGTAGGTTAGGCAGCTGCCTTCAGCTCAGGTAATGATCCCAGAGTGATGTGACTGACCCCACATTGCATTCCCTGCCTAGCAGGAAGCCTACTTCTCCCTCTCCCTCAGCCTCGGCCTGCCGCTCTACCTACTTGTGCTCTCTCTCTCTGTCAAATAAATAAATAAAATCTTTTTAAAAAACAAAAAACAAAAAGCTTTATCCCAATTAGCTCTGATCTTTGGAAATATCAAGCCGTCACCTGATTCTGCCCTCTGCTCCCTTTAGAGGTCTAGGTGACCCAATAGTGAGGTTTTGGTCTCTGCAGGGGTGACAGGAGGATTTCTGCTGGAGCAGGTCAGCAGGCAGCCAGGCAAGTTTGTTTCTCATAACTTGGTTTCTGTTACTTTTGTTTATTCCTTGTTTATAAGAGTATTTGAGCTCCCAGACCAGAGGCACTTCATGGCTATAATAAAATTGTACTAATTTCCTGGAGACTAGATATCCATTCCAAATACAAATGAAAGAAAGCTCAAAATATAGAAACCCCTCAGGGAGATGCAAATTAAAACTATAATAAAATATCACCTTATATGGGTGCCTGGCTGGCTCAGTCAGAGAAGCATATGACTTGATTTCAGGGTCATGAGATCGATCCCCATGTTGGGTTTAGAGACTACTTAATAAATAAATATTTAAAAATATATATATCACTGAAAAAAATATATCGCTGTACACCTGTCAGAATGGCTAAAATCAGAAAGACAAGAGGGGCGCCTGGGTGGCTCAGTTGGTTAAGCCACTGCCTTCGGCTCAGGTCATGATCCCAGAGACCCAGGATCAAGCCCCACATCGGGCTCCCTGCTCAGCGGGAAGCCTGCTTCTCCCTCTCTCACTCCCCCTGCTTGTGTTCCCTCTCTGGCTGTGTTTCTCTCTGTCAGATAAATAAAATCTTTTAAAAAAAATAAAAAATAGGGGCACCTGGGTGGCTCAGTTGGTTAAGCGACTGCCTTCAGCTCAGGTCATGATCCCGGAGACCTGGGATCGAGTCCCACATTGGGCTCCCTGCTCGGCGGGAGGCCTGCTTCTCCCTCTCTCACTCCCCCTGCTTGTGTTCCCTCTCTGGCTGTGTTTCTCTCTGTCAAAGAAATAAAATCTTTAAAAAAAAATAAAAATAAAAAATAAAAAGATAAAAAATAAATAAAATAAAATCAGAAAGACAAGAAATAACAAGTGTTGGCGAGGGTGTGAAGAAGGGACTCTCATGCACTGTTGGTAAGAATGTAAATCAGTACAGTCACTATGTTTTTGAGGAAACAGTATGGAGTTTCCTCAAAAAAAATAAAAATAGAAATTTTATAGAAATAGAAATTAAAAATAAAAATAGAAATGCCTCGCACCTCATCTATTGACTAGGGGCGTCTGGGTAGCTAGGTGGATTAAGCATCTGCCTTTGGATCAGGTCATGATTCTGGAGTCCCAGGGATCAAGTCCCACAGTGAGTTCCCTGCTCAACAGGGAGTCTGCTGCTTCTTCTTCCTCTGCCCCTCCTCCTGCTCTTTCTCTCTCTCTCTCTACAGCTCACTCTCTCTCAAATAAATAAATAAAACCTTTTTAAAAATTAGAAATACTATATGACTCAGTAATCCACTTCCGGGCATTTGCCCAAAGAAAACAAAAACACTAGTTCAAAAAGATATATATATTCTTTTTTTTTTTTTTAAGATTTTATTTATTTATTTGACAGAGAAAGAGATCACATGTAGGCAGAGAGGCAGGCAGAGAGAGAGCAGGAAGCAGGCTCCCTGCTGAGCAGAGAGCCGGATATGGGCCTCGATCCCAGAACCCTGAGAGTCAAAGGCAGAGGCTTTAACCCACTGAGCTGCCCAGGCGGCCAAGATATATACATTCTTGTGTTTATTGCAGCATTATTTACAGTAGCCAAGATATGGAAGCAAACCAACTATCCATCCATAGATAAATGGATAAAGAAGATATGGTTTATAGAGAGAGATAAGAATAGATACACAGGGCGCTTGGGTGACTCAGTGAGTTAAAGCCTCTGCCTTCGGCTCAGGTCATGATCTCAGGGTCCTGGGATCGAGGCCTGCATCGGGCTCTGTGCTCAGCAGGGAGCCTACTTCCTCCTCTCTGCCTACTTGTGATCGCTCTCTGTCAAATAAATAAATAAAATACTTTTTTTTTTTTTTTTAACATATTTTTTTTTTTAAGATTTTATTTATTTGACAGAGAGAAACACAGCCAGAGAGGGAACACAAGCAGCGGGAGTGAGAAAGGGAGAAGCAGGCTTCCCGCCGAGCAGGGAGCCCGATGTGGGACTCGATCCCAGGTCTCCGGGATCATGACCTGAGCCGAAGGCAGTCGCTTAACCAACTGAGCCACCCAGGCGTCCCTATATAAAATACTTTTAAAAAAAGAATAGATACACACACACTCATATATGCAGGCAGGAATATTACTCAGCCATAAAAAAGGATGAGATTTTTTTTCTCTTTTTGGTCATTTGTGACAACACAGTTGGACCCAGAAGATATTCTGCCAAGTGAAATAAGTCACACTGAGAAAGACAAATGCCATATGATTTCACTTATATGTGGAATCTTAAAAAAAAACAAAATAAATGAATAAACATGAAAAGCAGAATCAAATCTATAAATACAGAGAATAAACTGATAGATGCCAGTGGGAAGGAAGGTGGGAGGAGGGGCAAAATGGGAGAAGGGGCGTGGGAGATAGAGGCTTCCAGACCTCATGGAATGAATAAGTCACCATGATGAAATGTATAGCACAGGGATACAGTCAATGGTACTGCAACTCTGTCGTATAGTGACAGATGGTGGCTACACTGTGATGAGCGCAGCACAATGTAGAGATGTCCAATCACTGTGCTGTGCACCTGAAACTCATTCAACGTTGTACATCAGCTACACTCAAGTGCATTTAAAAAAATATATAGAAGCCCTTTCCGGAGTCCCCAGGCACCAGTTTGCTGGTGTTTTTACTGAGAACCACATACTCATCACGTTGTTTTTGCATGAACACACTATTCATTCTACTGCTTCAACTTGTGTGTTAAAACCCCAAGGGTCCCAATTTGAAGGACATTAAATGAATTAATCAGTGCATTCAAAGATGGTTACTTTCTGGCCCTGCGGGCTATAGAGCCAGCACTGGGAAGAAGGTTTGAGCTCCCAGATCGAAGGCACTTCAGAGATCCCTCTGCAGGTTAGAAAGGCCCAGCAAGGTGACGGTTCCCAGGATGATAGAACTTACCACATTTTAAAAGAGGTATTCTTAAAACATAATAGCTAGAGTACCAAGACTTTCTTTGTCCTCAAATAAGTGCACTTGCAGACAGGAAGTCTGGGTCTTTGCAAGAACTGTGTCAGAGGTAGACTCTGGTGTCCCTGGCCTGGCTTCGGAGCCAAGAGGGCAGCCCCTGCTCTACCAAGCAGCATAACCCAAGTTAATAATTGGCCTGGCAGAGGACATGGCAGATCAGGCTGTTTTTGTGTGCCTGTTTTTCTATTTTACGTAAATCACCCTGAACATGTTTGCACCAACCTACTGGTGAGGCACCTTTGATCAATAGATTTTAGACAAAAGTGGTTTTTGAGTCCAAAGATCAGGGCTGGGTTGACCTGCAGGCTGGATCCAGGATGTATAAAACCAGGGGCAAGGCGCAGGCTGATTGTAGAGCAATTACCACCAGGTCCGTAATCGCTGCAAGGGCTCTACTGAAGGCTGCCCGAGGAGCCAAGGAGTGAGGATGGAGCAAGGAATGAATGTTCTTCATGACTTCGGGATCCAGTCAACGCACTACCTCCAGGTGAATTACCAGGACTCCCAGGATTGGTTCATCTTGGTGTCTGTGATCGCAGACCTCAGGAATGCCTTCTATGTCCTCTTCCCCATCTGGTTCCATCTCCGTGAAGCTGTGGGCATCAAGATCCTCTGGGTAGCTGTGATTGGAGACTGGCTCAACCTCGTCTTTAAGTGGTGAGTAAGAGCCAGCCAGAGAGGAGACCGGCAAGGGAAGAGGCTGGCATTCTGTCCGGAAATGTCTGTCCATCGGAAGTTGCCTTCTCCGTGCTATTTGGGAAGTCATGGTTTACTCCCCTCCTGACTCTGGATCGTCTACCTAAAGAGGGAAGACAGAGAAAACCCTGTTGATGAATTGAAGACACAGGCAAGGCTATTTCACATGGAGGAAGGCCAACTGGACTTAGTGAAAAGCCTGAAGTATAGGTTATAAGCAAAGAGACAGAGTTTTATTACTTTTTCTTTTTAAGATTTTATTTATTTATTTGACACAGAGAAACACAGCTAGAGAGGGAACACAAGCAGGAGGAGTGAGAGAGGGAGAAGCAGGCAAGGAGTCCGATGCAGGGCTCGATCCTGGGACTCCAGGATCATGACCTGAGCCGAAGACAGACGCTTAACGACTGAGCCACCCAGGCGCCCCAAGAGTTTTATTGCTTTGAAGCAGAATAGGTAACATAAAAATAGATGTATGAAAGATGATGCATGAAAACAGGAAGTATGTCAATAACTTAAAAATCCATTGTGTGGAAAAATGAGAAGCAACCCAGAGAACTGGGTTCCAACCCTCATTCAGCTACCTACCAGCTCTTTGTCATGGAAAATCAAAGCAACTCTCTGAGTTTCTGTTTTATAATCTGTAAACTTAGGTTATCTCTGGGACCTTAATAACAATTCTAGTTAATATTTATTGACCATTTAGTAGGTACTAGGCCATGGGCCAAGGGCTTTGCTGTAGGGTCGCTGCTACAATATAACAGATGAAGAGACAGAGGCATTGAGATAAGTGACCATAACTAGATCAACATGGCGGTCAATGACAGAGGCAACATCTAAGCCCAGGCAGGCTAATTTCAGGGGCAAGGTTCTTAAGAACTATGTTATATTCAATGGTGATGAACTGACTCTCTCAGGGGGCAGGTGGCAGCCCTAATTTTAGTGTTTGTCAATTTCTCCTGTGTTTATATTCCCATTGGAGCCACTTTCAATCTACTGATGGGTCAAGCTTGCAAAAATCCGACATATTTTACAATTGTTAGCCAGTACCAGTTGACTCCAGTACATTACTAGCTTGGTCTCTATTTCCACATCTAGAAAATAAAGAGCTTGGGCCAGCTAAGAACTCTACCATCCCTGAACTACCTCTGTCTACTGTCAAGTGATTCTGACGACCCTTCTAGCTCTAATAGTCTTTGGCCATAAACAATAAATGTCTTTTAGTGTCAAAAAAAAATTGTCATGGGTTTGAGAGGCCCAGGGCATATCTGTTGAATAACCTAAGTGTTGTCTGTAATGTCCCCTATTTAACACCATGACCCTGAATAGTAAATAGGTAAAGGGTTATTTTAAACATCTGATCTCAGTTGAAGAACCATGGATCTTGTCTGAGTTGGTGGAGTTAGTAGTTGTCTCTGATGTTGGTGAAAAATCACTATTCTAGTCCTGGAGGGGCTGAGCCTTCACACCTGTTTTCACAATGGAAAGCCATACCTAGTACTTTTAAAGAGGAAGTGGTTTGTCGGGGCTACACTCTCTTCCAAGGCAGAGAGGATACAAAGTAAGTGCCCGAAGCTATCTATGTCCTTACAGAGAGCAATTCTTATGTCAAGGAGGCCACATCCGAGTGTGCTGTCCCTGGGGCCGGGGCACATTCTCTGATGACAGAGGAAACCCAAGACTCCCTGAGATCTGAAGGAAAAGCATAGGGACCTGGCGGGCTTTGCAAGTCCAAGGTGCAAACTGTAGTTCTATACGTGTCCTTTCAGGGCAAATTCTTCCTAGGGTTTACAAAAAAGTCACATAGCTTCCGTGAATATGGATTTTTAGGATCTTGGGTTTATTTCTGTTTGAATAAATAATGCATTCAAGTCGTTCTAAGTTCAAAAGTTATATAAGGGATGTACCAGAAAAAGTCTCCCTCCCCTACTCCCTCCCCTACTTCTCCAGCCACCCGGTTCCCCTTCTTGGAGACAGCCAAAGCTAATAGTTTTCTGTTTAGAATCACGTGAATCTTCTGTTCACACTACTCTCTTTCCTCCAAAGTGTGGGCTTCAGGCAGAAGAGTTCTTTCAGTAACTCCAGATGCTGGCTCTGCTTTTTTACAGGATCCTATTTGGACAGCGTCCATACTGGTGGGTCATGGACACAGATTACTACAGCAACACCTCCGTGCCGCTGATAAAGCAATTTCCAGTCACCTGTGAGACGGGACCAGGTGAGAGGCCCAGCCCTGGTACAGACAGAAGCTTGCTCACTGTGGCTACCTCTCGATGGTCACTGTAGATGAAGCTGTCTTTGAGGGGACATGAGGAGGACCGCTCTTTCAAGCTTTCGTCATAGTCTTCTATTGGGTACAGCTCCATTTTAATTTAGTTCAAGGAGGCCTTCCTGAAGAACACATCACTGCTAATTTAGAAATCTGCGTAATGTTTCAGGAACCTAAATGGCTAGTCCAGAGAGGCAAAGGTACTCTTACAGGCAAAGAGCTCATGAGAGTAACAGTGTTATGATCCTTTGTCCGGGAAGGGGAAGCAGGAGCAGCCTAAGTCCCTGGCTGTCCTTCCCCAAGGCCTGGCCAAGTACTTGTATCTCCCTGAGCTGACTGGCCAATCCCACATCATGTTGTGCTTTACGAGATACAACCAGATTGTTCTTGTGCAATCAGATGATAGATTGGATTTCCTTTTTCGACAGGCAATGGAATATCTAGCCCTGTCACTTCCCCTTAAGTCTTGGTGCTAGCATCTCTTCCTCAGGGGTCCATTCCTGACTCCCAGACTAGGGCACAGCCCTTAGTTACTTGTTCTCACAAACACTCTGTTCACTTCAGAGTATATTCATTCATTCAGATGGTATTTATTGAACACCTATGCTGTACCAGGTGTTGTTCTGAGTACTTGGGGTACCTCAGTGAATAAAACAAAGATTGCTATCCTTGTGTGGCTGAAATTTGAATGGTGTGTGTGTGTGTGTGTGTGTGTGTGTGTATGCACAATATATAAAATCATAATACACGAGTAAAATATATGAGATATTAGAAGAAGGGGAAGAAGAGTAGGCGAGGAGGAGGAAGGAGCAAAGAAGAAGGAGGAGGGGGAGGACAATAAGCAAAGGAAAGGCAAGGCTTTATCCCTGGGATTCCCTGGAAAGTAGACTCAGAGGTGGATTAGCAAGCATGAGTTCATGCTCCCATGTGTTGAATGTGGAGCAACCCATGTGGAAGAAAAGAACAGAAACTGACTGGGCAGGAGGAGTCTAATTCAAATTCAGTCCTAACCCCACAAGGAGCTCTGAAGCTAGGGATGGCCCTTCAGAGTTGTCCTGAATTGTGACAAGAGGATCAGGCCCTTGTACCTGAATATAGAGCAGTGATGGGGTAAGAGATTGCCCCTGGGGAGAGGGTAACCCTGATCAAAATGGCTCTCTTCAGCTCAGGGCAATGCCGGAAGAGAAGGCCAAGAGCTGAGGGCCATCCACGACCACATTCTCAATAGCTGGGAAGATAAGTCCTTCAGTCTAGAAGGGAACCTGGTGGCATATCTGAAGACCTTCTATCTCTCAGGGTAGAATGATCAGGAAGTATGTGTTGAAGTATTAAGTAGGGTGGTCAAGGTGGGACTCCCTGAGGACAGATATGAGGAAAAACTTGAAAGAGGCAAGGAAATTATCAAGTAGACTTCTGGTAGAAGAGTTCTCTGGCCAGAAAGACCAATAGCACAAAAACTCTGAGGTGGGAGTATGTTTAAAGGAGAGCCACAAGGCCAGCACGACGGGAACAGAGGGAGCAGCAAGAGAGTGGAGGGAGGTGATGGAGGGCAGGTTGATTAGCAATCATACACTGAGTATGCTGACGCTTCGTGTAACCGCTAGACTGTATAGAACTCTAAGAGCTGGGGCCTTCTCTGGTTTTCCTCACCACTACCCTCAGAACCTACTACAGTGCTAGGCATGTGGTAGGAGCCCAATAGATATGTGGGGTTTTTTTTTTAAGATTTTATTTATTTATTAGAGAGAGAGAGTACAAGCAGGGCGAACAGAAGACGGAGGGAGAGGCAGGCTCCCTACTAAGCAAGGAGCCTGATACGGGACTTGATCCCAGGACCCTGGGATCATGACCTGAGCTGAAGGCAGATGTTTAATCAACTGAGCCACCCAGGCGCCCCTAGATATTTTTTTTGATAAATGACTAAATGGATAAATGGACGGATAGCAGGATGGGTGGATGGATAGATGAAAGGATGGAAAGATGGGTGGTGGATGGACAGATAGCTGGATGGATAGATGGATGGATAGTTGGATGGATGAATAGAAGACATCCCCTAGCAGTGTCCCAGGTGGAGACATTTTTTTTTAAAGATTTTATTTATTTATTTGACAGAGAGAAACATAGCCAGAGAGGGAACACAAGCAGGGAGAGTGAGAGAGGGAGAAGCAGGCCTCCCGCTGAGCAGGGAGCCCGATGTGGGACTTGATCCCGGGTCTCCAGGATCATGACCTGGGCCGAAGGCAGTCGCTTAACCAACTGAGCCACCCAGGCGCCCGATGGAGACATTTTTAAAAGATTTTATTTATTTATGTGACAGAGATAGACACAGCAAGAGAGGAAACACAAGCAGGGGCAGAAGGAGACTGAGCAGGGAGCCTGATGCAGGGCTTGGTCTGAACCAAAGGCAGACACTTAATGACTGAACCACCCAGGGGCCCCAAGATGGAGACTTTTTACATTTAGTTCATCCATTCATCTCTTCCCTACCCTTTAGGGAGTCCCTCTGGTCACGCCATGGGTGCAGCGGGTGTCTACTATGTGATGGTCACATCTACCCTTGCTATCTTTCGGGGAAAGAAAAAGCCAACCTACAGATTTCGGTAAGAACTCAGCGCTGGGGTGTGGGGGGTGGAGGGCAGGAGGAGACTCTCTGTGTAACGGACACACCACTGGCTCTTCCTCACGTTCCACATCGCTGGCCCACCCCCCCTCGGGCTGATACTGAGCAGAGTCAGGGCATTTCCGCTGAGGGCAAACGTGAAGGTCACAGGATGTCAGGGCTGGAAGGGACCTGCACAACCCCTCACTTTACAGATCAGGAAACAAGGCCCAATACGGTAAAGGGACTTCTCAGGATCAATGTAATACTGGCGGGATTGAAATAAAAACCCACTTCTGTACCGACCAAAGAGTCGCCTTGTCCAGGTTGAAAAACAAAGGAACGTTAAGACATTCCTACTACAGAGAATTTTGAACACACAGTCACTGGGCAAATGCTTAATTATCACACAGGTAAAATAAAGGAGCTTCACGTCCACGTGTGCAAGGGTTCGTCACGTGACACAGGCATCTCTGAGCTTTGGAGTACCAGCTTCAATTTACAAAAATTCCACTGACAGCACCTAAGTTTGCCAGGCTCCTGTGTTCCTGCCAGGGCTGTTCTCCCCGCTAAAGGATGCGTATCTGGGTGCTGTTCCAACCGCCTCTTCTCTTGCAGGTGCTTGAACATCGTTCTGTGGTTGGGATTCTGGGCTGTGCAGCTGAACGTCTGTCTGTCCCGAATCTACCTCGCTGCTCATTTTCCCCATCAGGTTGTTGCTGGAGTTCTGTCAGGTATCAGCTGCTCTGGCTCTCTCCCTTTCTGCCCCCTCCCCATCCCGTGTCTCCCTAACTGGGACAAAATCCCAGCATGCCAGTTGTGTTCTGGAGGTAATCAGTGCTGTTAGTATTTCAGTGGGCTGAAAGTTAAGGGTGGATGAAACTCTTCATCTCTGTAGGAGTGCCCAGATTCACCCAATTCGATATGTTTCAGAAAAGTTGCAATACGTCAAGTTAATTTACCCAATTGAATTAGCCGGAAATTTACTTACTTTCCATATCCTTTATCTCTTACTGATCTTCAACTGGAAATGGCCCCTCGTGGGTTGTTTTTTTTTTTTAAAGATTTCATTTATTTATTTAGAGAGAGAATGGGAAAGGCGCAGAGGGGAAAGAAAAAAGAACCTCAAACAGACTCCACGCTGAGCATGAAGCCAGATAGGGGGCTCAATTTCAGGGCCCTGAGATCGTGACCTGAGCTGAAATCAAGAGTTGGATACTTAGCCGACTGAGCCAGGCACCCTGACCCTTAGTTTAGTTTTAAGAGAATCTACCAAGTTTAAAAAATTAGCAGGGTCCTAAAAGGCTCTTTATTTGGTAAATTAATTTTCAAACCCACAGTTGGTCTTTCTTATAGGATCAGAGTTTTGAATACAGTTGATAGTTGAACAATACAGGGGTTAGGAGCACTGACTCCATGCATTCGAAAATCTGCATATACTTTGACTCTCCCAAAACTTAACTACTAATAGCCTATGTTAACTGGAAAACTAACATAAATAGTCAATCAAAGCATATTTTGTATGTTATATGTATTATATCCTGTATTCTTCCAAAAAAGCAAGCAAGAGAAAAGAAAAAGTTATTCAGAATATCAGCAGGATCAGGGGCACTTGGTGGCTCAGTTGGTTAAGAGTCTGCCTTCTGCTCAGGTCATGATCTCAGAGTCATGGGATTGGGCCCCATGTAGGGCTCCCCGCTCAGAGGGGTCTGCTTCTCCCTTTGCCCCTCCCTCCTGCTCATGCTACCTCAAACTCTCTCTCCCTCTCTCTCAAATAAATAAGTAATATCTTTAAAAATAAATAAATAAAATCAGCAGGAGAAGAAAATACATTTACAGGGCTCTACTGTGTTTATCCAAAAAAATCTGCATATGAGTGGACCCAAGTTCAAGCCCATGTTGTGCAAGGGTCAACTTGTGTTTTCTTAAATCCCATTTATAAGGGGCAGAAAAGACTTAGGTTAAGTGTAAGGAAGACTCTCTTTACATTGTAGGAGGTTCTGGAATATAAGACCTTAGGGAAATGGCTGCATGAGATGGGTGAGAGCAGAACACAGCAGCATTACAAGAAGAGGGTGGAGTACAAGGGAGATAATTGGTTTCACAATAACCAACCGCAAAAGTAACGCGGCATTTAGCACTAGGTGCCATGTTTGAAGAAGAGCCCAGAAGCCATGTTACATGAAGGACCTGAGAATGTGTAGATTAGAGATAAGAATAACTGTCTTCAAATGTGTTTTATACAGAGGTTTTATATTTACAACTTAACTCCTACAGAAATAACTGAGACCAAGTGATGGCATTGAGGGGAGAGGGAGACATACTTCAGCTTAACCCAAGGAAGAATTTTTGATAATCAAATCCATACATAGATGAAATGGGCTGCCCAAGTGGGAGTGAGCCCTCTGTCCCTGTGGGCATTCAAGTAGAAACATGGGGACTCCCAAAGGGTAGCACATGTGCAGTGGGAGAACGAATGCGACATGACTGTAAATCTGAAAGAGTCTGTGACTGAAGACAGACTGGAGTCACCTACAGGAATAAACCAGGTGACACGCTAATCTAGCTTCTGTTATTTAATGTCACGATGGCAGGATGGATGGTAGGTCACCCATGGCTCCAAACCCCGATAGCTGAAGGGACACAGTCTTCCCTGTTTCTCACAGTCATTCCTTTTTCCACGCAGGCATTGCTGTGGCTGAAACTTTCTGCCACATCCAAAGCATCTACAACGCCAGCCTCAGGAAGTACTTCTTTGTCACCTTCTTCCTGTTTGGTTTTGCCATCGGGTTTTACCTGCTGCTCAAGGGGCTGGGTATAGACCTCCTGTGGACAGTAGAAAAAGCCAAGAGATGGTGCGAGCGGCCGGAATGGGTCCACATTGACACCACGCCCTTTGCCAGCCTCCTGAAGAATGTGGGGACCCTCTTCGGCCTGGGGTTGGCTCTCAACTCCAGCATGTATAGGGAGAGCTGTAAGGGCAAGCTCAGCAAGTGGTTCCCATTCCGCCTTGGCTGCATTGTGGCCTCTCTCATCCTCCTGCACCTCTTTGACTCTTTGAAGCCCCCATCCCGAGTTGAGCTGATCTTCTACATCCTGTCCTTCTGCAAGAGTGCGGCCGTGCCCCTGGCAACTGTCAGCCTCATCCCTTACTGCCTTGCCCGGGTCCTGGGCCAGCCGGACAAGAAGTCTTTGTAAGGGCTGTGGAGCCTGCAGAGTTCAAAGCCAACGACCATGCCGCCCGCTGAAGGAGGCTAAGGTCTTCCACCAGCCCGTTTTGAGGCAGGAGGTGCTAGAGTCAGCTTGGGCCACCCTTCCCTCCTTTGCAATTCCAATTGTATTGGGTGAGGGTTTTTTGGAAAGCAAATAAGGCTAGTTGAGAAAGCCTTATCTATTAGGAGTTGGGTGCTTCTGGATTTTTCCTTGAAGACTTAACTTGTTCTTCTTTGAGATACCCGAAAGCAAAACTTCCGGGTAGGGCCAGCTCACAATCTCGGGCTGGGGATCTCAGCTGAGGATATTCTACCTGTCCCCATCCTTACACGGAAAAGGGAAAGGAACAGTGGATTTGATAAAGAAAGAAGGGTGATGGATTAAGGAAAACTTTTTCATATCCTGCACATCAGGCAAATTATGTCACACAATATCTAAATGGCTTTGATTATATTTGAATCTTTAGGTAAGGGACTCAATACTGGGGGACCAGCTTAAAGTATAATTAATAGGCAGTTAGTGGGGTAATTCTGCTTCTTAGATTTTCCTGTTATATATCCATGGTCTTTGCATTTATTAGGATTTCTGAATGGCCGCAATGACCTTGATTTGTACCTGGTCGCAGCATTCAGATACAGTCCATTCCTCCTCTATTACACTAGACCTTCCTCCTTGTTAGCCCAGCTCTGCTTTCCCTAGAATTTTCACTGGCTCCACATCCTGCCAGATACAAAGATGCCTAAAGGCAGCTCTGGGGTAGTGCTTTTGTATATTAGTTAAACTCTGAAATCTTGGGCAAAAAGGTGAGGAGAGGGCAAGGAGAGGCAAGGATCCCTCTCCCCAGAAGGTCACTCCAATGTTACTTCTGATTCCTAGAGGGTAAATATGACTCCTTTCTCTATCCCAAGCCAACCAAGAGCACATTCTTGGAAAAAAAGTCATCTCTCCCTTGCCTGTTCTTAAGTCTCAATTGATCTGCAGAATATGTCCTAAAAAAAACATTTAAGCCTATTTATTTGAGAGTCCTTGTTTTTGCTACTAATTATACAGTTCGCCATATATTACCATTCACACCAGCCATCCTGGTCATAACATCTTTGAAAAGAAAAATATAATGTGCAGTATTTTATTAAAATAACACTTTATTTAAGAACGAAGTCTTGCTGATTACTGTATTTTAGATACAATGCGATCTCAAGGTTCTAATTCTGGCTCGGCTAAATTTCTAGCTCTTTTTCTATTTCCCTAAACAAATCATTTAGTCTCTGTGTACCTATATTTTTGCTTTGGAGAAAGAAAGTCTTGGGCTGGCCAGGAGTGCCCGTGGAGCTGGGGGACCTCCAAAGTGTCCACAGGGGCATGGGTAGCGTGGAAGGCATCAACACAGGCACGATATCATTAGCCAAGATTGAACATTAGTTACCAGACCACAGCATAATTGCTCGAAGGGATCAAGCTGCAACTTAAAGGCAAATACACAGGGTCATTATCAAACTAAGCAATCAGGGAAGGTAAGTCACAGCAGCAGAAAAAGACCGGGCACACTTGAATCTAGGTTTGGGGTTATGGTTAAAGTCTAAACAGAGTGAGTCATAGCAGCACGGAATTCTCAAGGGAGTTATTGAAGTTTTCTCCCCAAAGGATCCATTTCATCCTGGGTGCAGGGAACCCCATTCAAAGGTATAATCCTGGATCTTTGATGACATCTGCTCACTCTTTTCAGAACTTTGGAATGAGTATCTTCAGGAAAGTTGAGTTCCCCTTACTGGGTTTGGTTTCTTCAGGCGGCACTCAACCCCTCAGAGACCCTACTGGCCTTCCCAAGGGAGAAGGGAAATGGTCTTCTTCTGTCTAAGCTGAGCCCCATTGCTCCAACCTGACCCCCATCCTTGATGATTTATTTGTTCTCAGGGACCAGGTCCAGGTTCCTTGCAACAGGATTCTGGCCAAAAATGAGTCGTGCCCCTGCCCCTGGCAATGAGGTTGATGGGGACACATAATAGATAAAATTTACTGAGTACTTCTTCTATGCCAAGCTCTGTTCTATGCATTTGATTTATTTGTACAACTAATTCACTAATCCTCCCAAGGTGAGGGCTGTAATTTATCCGCATACTTTACATATGAATAAGAGCAGAGGGGATGGGTATCTTGCCCAGAATGGTGAAGCCAGTTTAAGAACCACGCAGCCTGATCCCAGAGTCCACACTCCACCCCAGAGCCGCCTCCCAGGGACGGATGCCAGTTAAGCCTGGCTGCTTTCAGGCTGGCTCCAGCAGCAGAGCCAGCAGCTCTTGATGCCGCATCCTGAGTTCAAGACCCACACTGGGTGTGGAGCCTGCTTAAAATTAATAAATTATTAAAAAAAAAAAAAAGAAACTGGCTGCTGTTTCAAACCATCTTTCTGATGCCAGGTACAACTTTGAATTCAGCCCAGAGAGAATTTGTTTTCTTGTGGTCGAAGGAATTATAAAACTTTGAGTGATCCTCCCAGTGAGCTGGTCTTAGTTCTAAGTAGGAGGACACCATGTTTCAAAGGCAATTTTACAAAGTAACTGTTAGAGCAGGGATTAACTTGAGCTTTTTCTTTCTTGCTTTAAACAAAAAAAGAGTTTAAAAGTCATGCTCAAAGACTATCTGGGTCAGAGAGGAAGTAACTTACTATTTCTATAATGGAGATAAAATGAGAAGACAGAATTACCACAAACAACCGTCCATATTGGGGCACCTGGGTGGTTTAGTCAGTTAAGCATCTGCCTTTGGCTCAGGTCATGATCCCAGGGTCCTGGGATCGAGTCCCACATCGGGCTCCCTGCTCTGCGGGAGGCCTGCTTCTCCCTCTCTCACTCCCCCTGCTTGTGTTCCCTCTCTCGCTGTGTTTCTCTCTGTCAAATAAATAAAAAAATCTTAAAAAAAAATAATAATTAAAAATTAAAAAAAAAGAACTTTCAGTACAGATCCACGGACAGTGGTAGAAAATGAAGAGACTATGAAGATTGCTTAGGTCAGAGAATCCACAAAGACAGGACTGCTACCTCACCTTGGGGTGGCCCCCTGTCTCCTCTAGAAACAACCAGTGCTAAAGGCTTAGAATTTGTGATGGCCAAAGCTGAACAGACAGAGCATCAGCCCATGATCAATTCCTAATAGCTGGTAGCCCATGTATTAGCGAATTCTGATCACTGACCCGCTGCCCGAGTTACAGAGGGGTGCTTGCTTTAGAAATGACGGGTGAGTCCTTAGGATGGAAATAAACATAAAGGACCGATGACAGTTTTAAACCAAGATCCATGTCTTGTCGTCGCATAATTTGATAGATTGTTCTAGCAATCTATCAGTTTTGAGAAGGTACACTTGGGGCTCACACACACACACACACAGTACAATTGTGTTATTGCCCTAGGAAAACAGATCCGTTAAGAAAGTACAGCTTTGGGACGCCTGGGTGTCTCCGGTGGTTAAGTGTCTGCCTTCGGCTCAGGTCATGATCCCAGGTCCTGGGATGGAGTCTCACATGGGGCTCCTTGCTCAGCAGGGAGCCTG